>JAAAKG020072114.1:0-41165 GCA_010014905.2 Druon quercuslanigerum
ATCCTTCCCTCTTGTATGAGAAAGAACACTTATAAACAACACGCGCTAGAACGAGGAGGATATGTAAGACCATATCAAAAGTTTGAAAAACTAATATTTTTAAAACAATTGTAGAAATTACACCTTGAAGTGACTAACGATAAATTTTTAGTTGGTTCCGCTAAAAAATTTGGACTTATTCATGGAATAATATTTAAAATGTAAATTTGTTTATAAATATTATTTAAATAATAACGAGCTGTTCATTTGAAATAAGTTAAAGCAATTATTCATTAACAAGACATTTTTAATCAATTTTGCAAAAAGACGAGCTTATTTATTGCGAAATACGAAAGCCGTGTCTTTAATTATAAAAACTGTTTAAATAATACTGCTAATCAGGATATATTTTTTAAATTATTATAATTAGGCGTGAATTCCTCTCATATTCTATATAAAACTGTGAATTTAAAACAACTTCTCATTGCGAATCACAAAAATTGCTTTTGTTTATTAATTTGTTTAAAACATTATAAACAATTTTTTTCTCACTCTAACCTACTAAAAACTATTGCTTGATGGTAATTACATTGACTGAGGTTCTTCTTTATTCAATTCGCAGTTCTTAAAAGAAAAGGTACACCTAAAATTTGGGATAAAAATATTGTTTATTTTGTTCTTAATTAAAAACTGTTGCCTGCAAAAGGTACTTTTAGATGCACTATGCGTCGCCTTTTCGCAGGCGTACGGTGCAAGCGCAAATATAATTTTATTTGTCATGAAACTCAAAATACGTTAGGCATAGACAATTAGGATAGGTAATTTTATCAATAAATTAAAATTTTTTATTTATAAAGAATCACACGAATTATTTAGAGAAAACGTTGCCATCAGAACCTTTCCACTCAATGGTAAAAAAATGAAAAAGGATGGACTGACGGCAGCGCCGGCTGTCGGCCGGCCATTGCAGCAACGTTATATGTTTTGTGCATATGTATTATATATATGTGACTAATTTTAAATTTAAATATAATAACTAAAAAATAGGATAAACTAATAAAAGAGTATGTTTAAAAATATATGGAGTATAAGCAGTTACTTCCATTACATTTTTAGTGTTATTTGAAGTTAAATAAATAACATATTTACAAAAAATAAAGAGTAAAAAGTCTCTTTTACCGCACTGACACTTTCATCGACGTCAATGTTTTTATCATAAGATTCATCTGTCGGCTGATCTGTCACTATCCTTTCCGGTAATGGCGCGGTTAGTGAACTGAAATCAAAATGTCTCTCCTGACTGACGACGGCGACGACGTTCTGCCTACTTCGAGTAGAGAGGGCCTGCTTGCCATACTAGCTGGCGCACAAATGCCGCTCTCAGGTGAGTGACGGCCTTATATAGTCTTCTTAGCAGTCGCGGTTAGTCTGTGGTGGTGGTAGTTACCGTGGTGGGGTAGGCGGTGGCTGTGATTGGCGGTGCTGGCTCACGTGGTTTTCTCTCGGAGGAGTGGGCCTCGCTTGGCGTGCTGAGTGGTGACTAATCCTACGGCCGCAAGGTAGGACGAAAATGACTTTTTTGTTTCCAAATAACTTACAGGCCACAACTATGGACCGATTTTTACAAAAAAAAATGTTAAAAAAATGATAGGATTTCAAAAAGATTTGACAAGTCTCATATTTAAATCAGGCTTTTAATTTATTTATAAATAAAAAAATATAAACAAAAAATTTAATTATTTTCTATTTGAAGTTCCTGGTGCACGCTAATAACAAGAAAATTGTTGCAATCGCTTAAGTTTTAAAGAGAAACATCGGGTAAATGTATTCAAATATTACATTATTAATAAACAAAACTTGTATAAACAAATTATTTGTTCAAAGATTGTTGGTACGATTTTCCATAATACTCCATTTTTTAAGTTATATGGCAAGAAATTTGTATAAAAGCAATGTAATGATAAGTAAATTTCTTTTTGAGATTATTATTGTTAATATTATAAACAATTGTAATAAGCAAATTGCATTGTTCAGGCATTTGTCGGCAGGAAAATTAATTTTTTTCAATGCAAATCTTTTAAGTTAAGAACTTCATGAAAATTTCAGTAACATTTATAACTAGTTGATAAAGTTTATGTTCATTTTTTAGCAAATTTAATAAACAAATGCATTAGTCACACGTTTTTCGTCTAAAAAAGTCGTTTTTTTCGAAATCAAATTTTTCATTTAGGAACTTTATGATAACGTCAACAAGATTCATAATAATTTATCAGGGAATTGGTCTAAGGAACAATTCTTTTTTTTTCTTTGGCAGAATTTTTAATTGGGACCTTCAAAATCAATTCATCAACATTCATGACAAGTTGATAAGCTTTATAATTATTTGAAACAAATGAATCAAACAAATACAGAATTCAGCAATCTATGGCCGAAAAAATACGTTTTTTTGACAAATGCTTCAATATTCCATATTTTTGTTGAACTTATTTAAAACATCGTAGAGTTAAATTTTGTCTTTAATTATAAATTTGATCAAAAATTATGAAAGTTGCTGAAATTATTATGGAGATCCTAATTAAAAAAGTTGTCATAGAAAGAAGAAAACTTTTGTTTGAAGCAAGTCCTGATTGATGCATTTGTTCATTAAATTAGTTTAAAGAATATAAAATTTATTAACTTATTATAAATCTTGCTGAGATTGTCATGAAGTCCCCAACTAAAAGGACTAGGATTAAAAAAAAATTTCTGTCGAGAAATGCCCTTAAAAAGAAAGTAAACTTATACTGATTCGTAGAAGACACTCTTTTAACAAATAATTTGTTTGAAAGAATGTTTGTGGTAATCATAAAATTTTGGAGCATCTTTAAAAAGAGGAAAATTCGATAAAATTCATACAAATTCTAGGTGACTTAAAAAATGCAAGTGGTGAAAAAACAATTTAAAAATATACAAAAATCACTGAATTCAGTAAATTTGAAACGCGTTAAGAAAAATTGAAGATAATAATTAGAATTTAATAAATTACGTAAGAATTACTTGCAAATTTGAAAAAAAATAAACACGAATTAAACAAAAACTAAAAAAAAATCAAATGTATTCAAATGAATTGCAAAAATTATTTGAAAACCTTTTCAGTTTTTTGAAATCCTAAGTAATACCTCAATTCTAGTAAATAAATTCTGTCAACTATATAAAAAAAATTATTGATAAATCGCGTTAATTTTCTCAAAATCCGGCGATATTTCCTGCAAGCTTAAAAATGCATTAAAATCTCTAAAATCTCTACAAATCCTTAAAAAAAATTTAAATCTCTTGAAAAAGCCTTTAAATATTTCAAAATACCCTTAAATATTTCAAACCCTTTGAAGTCAAGTTAAATTTCTGAAAAATATTAATAATCTGAATGAATTTTTTTAGATGCCCTCAAATATTTCAAATTCTTTTTAAATCTTTTTAAATCCCGTGAACTTTTTTAAGCTCTTGAAAATTTCTTCTGATTATTAAAATTTCCTAAATTCTTTTAAACCCCTTTAAATCCTATGGCATCCCTTCAAATTATTGAAAAAAATTGAAAAGACCTTGAAATTTATTAAAACACCTTAAATTATTTTCTGCTATAAAATATTTCCAATCTGTTAACAATTTCATGAATTATTTTAAATTACACTAAAATATTCGAAAATAATTTTTTAAATAATCAGCAATTCTTGGTTTCCATAAATATAAAATTTTGTCTGTATATAATTTGTGTGGAATTTGAACGAGAATTCACGAAACGGAGTAGAAGCAAGTTACAAAATCGCCGCTGATCCTGGTGGTCTCGATTTCCTTAAAAAATCACTATTGCGAGATTTCTAAGAAATCATCAAATTCATCGAGTGTAAACTTGAATGATTTATGAAAGCCAGTTCCTCACTTGTTTCCTCTTCGTTTTCATGCTTGTGAATACTTTCCATCTCTACTCAATTAGTAGTTTCTTTAGACTGGGGAAATTTGGAACTGTTAATTATGAAATTTAAAAAGGCATTTACTACGAAGTATACTTCTACTGTTATTTTCTAAGAAGGGAAGTGAGAGGAACTCCTAACCCCTAGCTCTTAACTTCTGACTTATAAATCCTAGCTCCTAACTCTTGACTTCTGACTCATTACTCCTAATTATCAATTCCTTACTCCTAACCCTTAGCTTATAAATACTGACTGATGACATTTAACTTCTGACTGAAACCTCCTAACACCTGTCTCATAAATTCTAGCTCCTAACTTTTCCTAACTCCCGAATTCTAACTCCTAACACCTGACTCCTAATTTCTAACTCCTTACTCGTCACTCACAGCTTAGGGTGGTATAGGGAGTGGAAGTAGGGGAAGTGAGGGGAAATAAGGGGGTTGAGCAAGTGCGTGGAAATCAAGGAGGGAGGTGATTGTAGGAGAAAGTAGATAAGGAAATGTTGATTTCAAGAGGGGAAGTGAAGGTTGACGTGTAGGGAGAAGAGGTAGGGCCTCAAGCCCTTGATGATTTTTTTATTTTAGAGAAAATAGCATAAATTAACTCACTATTGATTATGATTAATACAGATATAGTTTAGTGAATTTTTAAAGAATTAAATTTAAAAGATAATTGTTATAAACAACTTATTTACACATATTTTCCTGTATACCAGTTCCTATCGGAAAAAAATTAATTTGTTTTAAAGGCGTTGTAATTTATTATTAGAATATTAGTAGTAACGAAAAACTAAAAGAAAACGTTCTATTGACATACGAATTTTCATCAAAAATAATTAAAACTTTTAATTGCTTAAACAATTAGGTCTTAAAAATTTGTTGAAAAAACCAATAAGAGGCACATTTTTTATAAACTAATTCAATTTTTTAGACCAAATAAATAAAAAGATGAATTCTTAACAAAAACAGCAGCATTTGATATTTGAAAAAAACGAATTTTTAATGAAATAGTTCAATTTTAAGCAAAGTATTGAAGTTTCAACCAAATAATAAGAATGATAAGAAAATAGTAAAATTTTTAAACAAATTATTGAATTTGCAATGCACAAAGATAATTTCAACGAAAAGTGTAGTAGTTGATATTTTGAGCATATAAATAAACACATTTTCCATAAAATTTGCGACTAAAGATTTGAATTTTCGACAAAATACTGAAACTGTCAACAAAATCATTAAATTTTTGAGCTATAAAGATGATTTTTAAAATCAAAGCAGTTACATTTTTGAATAGATAATATCATTTCTTAGAAAAGAATTAAATATGTAAGCAAATAGTTGAATTGTCAACGTAATGATAAATTCTCAACAAAAAGGGTATTAGTTAATATTTCTGCCCAAAACGAAGAGTTTTCATCAAAATAAACTTTTTCAGTAAATAAAGATTTTTTAGTTCAGAAAGAAAAAAAAATTTTATCCAAATCATTGAACTTTCAAAATGAAAAGCTTTTTCTGTAAAGCAGTTGAATTTTCTACTCAGAAATATTAAATTTCAACAAAAAGAGTCATTTTCAATCAAATAGTACAATTCGCAGCATTTCTGTTGTTTAAAATCAGGTTAAATGGTATCAAGATTAAACATTTTTAAGCGGTTTCAAAAATCTCATGTAATGTCATAAATAAAAAACTTCATATCCTTAAAACCAAAAATGTCATTTCTTCATAAAATCATGATATCTATTGGAATATTTATTATCATTGGTCAAATAATCTTTAATTACTTAAACAAATTCCATTTGTTTAAATTTTTTATCGGAAATTCGTTTTTTACACTAAAAATTATTACTGGTAACCTTTAGTGGAATATTTATCGAAATTGTTTAATTAATTTCTTTTTTAATTTTCTGTTTATAAAAATTATTACTATTGGTTTAGTGAAATATTTAAATACATTGGTTGATTAACTTTTAATTATTTAAACAAACCCCATTTGTGTCAAAAGTTTTTTTATGTTATCAAAAATTCGTTAACCTGGCAGTTTATTTTTATTCAGTGACATCAATTTATTTTCAAATAATTTTAGATTGTTGAAAAAGAAACTATTATTTATTTTCAAATGAGAATAATAATCTAAGTTGTATATTAATTAATTTTATATTTACATCTTACCTTAATTATTTAAAAAATCTTTATTGTTTGCTTTTTTCTTACCTTAAAATTAATTAACTAATATTGATAAATATTCCACTAGGACCCATAATAATCATGTTTATATAAAAAAATTCGAAACAAAATTATTTAAACAAATTCCAATTTTTAAATAATTAAAAATTAATGAATTATCGTCAATAAATATTCCACTAGACCAATAGTAGTAATTTCTATAGAAAAAACGAATTTCCAAACAAATATTATTTTTAAAAATTCCTAGTGTTGAAAGAACAAAAAATTAATGAAGCAATGTTATTACATATTACAATAGTCTTAAAGTAATAATTCTAAGGAAAAAAACAAATTTTTGAACAAACATTAGTTAAACAAATTCCATTTGTGTAAATAATTAAAAAATTTTGGTTTCAAGGGTCGTTTTCAGGTACTTGTGGGGGTGTGTTAGGGGTGTCAAACCCATATGTCTAATACATGAAATTCTTTATTGGATAATTCTCTAAGAGCCTCTATAATTATCCGTTACATTTTTTCAAAATCAAAAAATTTTATCATTTTTATTGAAACTCAAAGACGGGATTTTTCCTCATGCTTTTTACATAGGAAACTTCATATCTAAATAAGCACTTGTTAAAATAAAAAAAAAAAATAGGAAATTTATTTAAAATTTAAGAAATTTAAATCCGATTGAAATCCAAATTAAATATCCCATTGAACGTCCAATCATTAAATTGATAAAAACTCCTATTAAAAAAAAAAAAAAAGAATCCAACGACCAAATTTGGACCAAAAAAAAAACAAACAAAAAATGCTCTGACTGTAAGCTGAAAAAAAAATCCTTCTTAAAAAAAAAACTTCAGTCAAAAATAAAAAAGAGGAAAGAAAAATGAGAAGGCAACCGAACACATCCCATTTTTTTATTTTTATATTGTAAGTCACAAAAAAGGAACATTGAAAATAAAAAATAACACAATATTACCAACGTTTCGGCACTCATACAGCACCCTTATCAAAACAAAAAAAAATTAAAGAAATTTAAACAAATAAATTTAAAAAAATATATTGAAATTCAAGCCGACTGAAACAGGACCACCACGATGCTCACTCCCTGTCACCCAAGAAGGTTGTGAGGGTCAAAAGGCAAACCCACTGTAAATAAACCTAAATAATAAAAATAAATAAATAATAATGAAACAAATAATAATTTTAAGTTTATTTACAGTGGGTTTGCCTTTTGACCCTCACAACATTCTTGGGTCGCAGGGAGTGAGCATCATGGTAGTGCTCCGTTCCTGTTGGCTTGAATTTCAATATTTTTTTAAATTTATTTTTGTTGCCTTGATGAGGGTGCTGTATGAGTACCAAAAAGTTAGTATTACTATTATATTTTTCATTTACCATGTTCCTTTTTTGTGATTTTATAATATTAAAAATAAAAAAGACGAAAGAAAGAAAAAAAGAGAAGGAAGGGGATGTGGTTGGTTGTCTTCTCATTTTTCTTTCCCCTTTTTTATTTTTCTCTGAAGTTTTTGTTTTGACCAAGAATTTTTTAAGATTCCAATTGGAGCATTTTTGTTTTGTTTGCTTTGGTCCAAATTTGGTCGTTGGATTCTAGCTTTTTTACAGGAGTTTTCATAAATTTAATTTTTCGGATTTGGAATTAAATAGAGGGGTCCTTGCCTTCTAAGAAAAAGCGTTTTTGAGAAACCTTAATGCGTAGTCTTCATCAAAAATAATAAATCTTTCCTTATTTTTGGAAACTGCTGCAGTTTAATGCTGTTTAATTTTGTCCTATATACTATAGGGTATTTTCCCCTATCCATCCCTATAGGGAGCTTCCATATAGGGTGTCACAGTTTGAGGAGAGGTAGCCAAATAGTGACAGTCTGGGATAAGTTCACAGACACCCATTGTCAAAATGTGAAAATAGGGGGAAGGGGAGGGGGGTCGAAAATTCGACAAAAAACTGTGATGTCCTTTATGGAAGCTTCCATTTTGACAATGTAGGGTGACACTTTGAGTGTAAGTAAAAATTATTCAGAGGCGTTGAATGGCCTGAAAAAGGGGGAAATTGAATCAACAAGGTATCAGGAGATCTTGAATGGCTTGAAGGCATGCCTTCAGAGGGGTGAGAACCCCTTTGAATTTCGAACCGTTCGTCCACTCTGAAAGTGATATCAAGGACTTGCAAAGCCGATCGCATGAATGCGCTTCCGGCACCCGTGGATCGAGTATAATGGCCTACTTATGGTTCCCCTCACGGGCAAGGAATGCTTTAGGAAGTCTTGCTATATTACAAATGCAAGAGTTGGGGAGACAGATCTGAGTCAAGACAACATGAAGAGCATGCCATTCCAGATAATGGCTTTTGTATCTACTGTTGTTCAGCTTTCTGCAGATGGAAGCAATTGCATATCCACCAAACTCCTCTTGAAGTCAAACGTTACTTGCTTAAATGTGCATCCTGATAATCAGAAATTAATCGATTATGCACGATTAAATGGAAACTATTAGGATTCAGAAAATTAATGGTGATGTTCTGCGTCTTCCTTGGAATATTGTCTGACAAAGAAGGGAGTGTTTGCAAACCTAAATTTTCTGGATTAATTTTTTATTTTCCCTCAAAATAATGATTTAAAGCTCAAAATTCTAATATTTTCCAATTATTTGATTTATCTTTCGTACGTTTCCAAGGATTCGTTTTTTTCCACAATTAGTTGAAGTAGGTACCACGCATCTTCAAAAAAGGGTATCGTAGTCTATTCAGATGTTAGGGACCGTGCTTAAATTACGTCACAGCTAAATGGGGGGGGGCGGTCGAGACATTTCGTTATGATTTTTTACGATAGGTGGAAGGGGGTGCTTCACTCAATGTACATGATTTTTGAAAATTTGCAAAAATTTTTTCATGAAGATTATCTTTTTACTTAGGTCTGCTTTTTTGTATAAATTGATACTCTCCTCCATGAAAGGTACATATCAGAGGTTTTCTGAGAAAAAACAAGAAGAAGCGATTTTGACCCATTTTCGAGAAGAATGAATTTTAGCAATTGCGAACGTATGGTCGTTGAGCTGATGCAAGATTATTTCGAAGCGTCGGTAGCTCCCTGGTAAAGCCCTTGGCTGATAGCCGCAAGGTTGTGCGTTCGATTCCTGCGCTGCGTACTTTTTTATTTTTTTATTTTTATTCATGAAAGGTTTGTTTATACCATTTTTAAAAAACATTTAATATAATTAGGCCATTTGATGATTATTTATGGCTTATTTTTAAAAAAAGCTTTGTTTATCGTATTTTTATTATCACTTGTTTGGACTATTGTGACTCATTTCACAAAAATTTGCTAACAAGGACCAGAAGTGTCTTGAAATTGTATTTTCACGTATTAGAGTTTCCTGGCTATTATTTATGTGTTTTTTTGTAGTTTGCGGAAAACTTTTGTCAACAATTTTACAAATTTTTTAAGTTTTTATTCATTTTTTTTATTTTAATTTCTTGTAAATTTTGTAAAAAAATTTTGTATTCATTGTTGAGGTTTCTGTTAAAAACAAATTTTTTCTTCTCTAATTGAAAAACATAAATACTTAAAGCTATTAAAGAATAAAGAATTTTAATAAAATGCACAATGTCCAAACGAGTGTTAATAAAAATACGATAAACAAAGTGTTTATTAAAAAGAAGAAACAAGTAATCATTAACTGGCATATTTAAAATTAATTTTATTCAAAAAATGGAATAAACAAGCATTTTGATAAATAAAAAAAGTACATAGAGCGGGAATCGAACGCGCAACTTTGCGGCTATCAGTCTGGAGATGTACCAGGGAGCTTCCAACGCTTCAAAATAATCTTGTATCGGATCGATCACTAAGCGCTCGCAATTTTTAAAATGCATTTTTCTCGAAATTGGGTCAGAATTGCGTCTTCATTTTTCGCAGAGACCTTTCATTGAGGAGCGTATCAATTTAAACCAAAAGAAAGCAGACCTAAAGGTCCCCCTGTTAGTTATAAAGTTTATTACTTGTTCAAAAAGTTAACAAGTTTCTTAAAAAGAAATACTTTTTAATTGCAAATTCAACTGTGTTGTTAAAAATTCGTCTTTTCGGGTTTGAAGTGTAGATCTTTTTGTGGAACATTAAACTTCTGTTTACCATTTATATTTTGTTGTTGAAAAGTCATCAGAAATTTTTTTTGGATTACAACCATTTTTTCTTAAAATTCATATTTTTTATTTCGAACTTTACTTCAATATTTAACAATATTGTATTATAATATAATAATAATAATTCACATTTTTTTTGATTTTTTTTTAAATCTTTTCTGGGTGAAAGTTCACCCTTTAAAAAAAGTTCAAATTTCATCTCTCTTCGATAAAATTAAAAATTCTACTATTCGATAGAGAATTTAACTATTTTTTTATATTTTTAATATTTTTGGTTAAATAATTCGTCCTTTCATATTAAATTTGCTTTTTGTTTAAAAGTCATATTTAGGTGTTAAAAAACGATTGAATCTTTTCTGGGTAAAAGTTCACCCGTAAAAAAGGTAAAAATTTCATTTTTCTTCGATAAAATTAAAAATGCTACTATTTCATAGAGAATTTAACTATTTTGTTATATTTTTATTATTTTTAGTTGAAAAAATTCGGCTTCTTGGAGTGAAAATACCATTTTTTTATTGGAAACATATTTCTTGTTTAAGAATTCATATTTTTATCGTGTAAACTAATTAAAATATTTTTTAACAGAAAAAATCAACTATTATAACAAAATTTATCTTTTAGAAAGTTCATTTTGTTATTAAAAGGTTAACTATTTAGTTCAAAATAAAATTATTTATTGTGAATTGAAACTATTAAGTGGCAAATTACCTTTTTCGTTATAAAAATATATTTTAGGGTTGAACATTCAACTGCTTAACGAAAAATTTAAACATTTAATTTTTAGTTAAAAATTTAATTTTTTTCACTTAAAAATTTAAATATTTAATCAGAAAATTTATCTTCATTGATTGAAAATTAACTTTCGATTCGAAAACTTATGATTATCGGTTCAACTGTCAATTTCGTTTTCAAAGTTGACTTTTAATCCATTATACCAGCATTTTTAACAAGAAAAAATCCGAAGAAAGTAATATAATTACTTAAAAATTCGTCTTTTGGTATAAAATTATTCTTCGTGTTCGAAAATAAATGTTTGCTTTGGAATGTTACATAATATTAATAATTTTATTTAAAAATAGAACTGTTCCATTTTTTATTGAAAATTTGATTATTATAAGTTATGAATTGCACTATTTGGTAGAAAATTCATCTTTTTGGTTGAGGATTGAACTTGTTTTTTAAAAAGAGTGGCGAAGTCGCTTAAAAGTTTTGATGGGGAGAAATAAAAAATCAAAGGGCTTTATCCAATTTACAGTCAGCTTCACAATTGTCTAGCACAATGGCACGAATTATCGTTTGATTTTACCACAGCGTTCAATTTATTCCATGACTAGTGGAGAAAATTGAGAATTACTGGAAATTCTACTCTCGAACAGTACGAAACCATCCAATTTGACGTCAAATTTACTGTGTATTTGGTTCACAAGGGTATCAGTTGAAGGGTTAAAAGGAGAATTTCCTCTTACAATTTACAAATTATTATCAATACTAGATAAAAAAAAATTAATACCTACCATCTCGAAAATCACACTACGATGAAAATCTCAGTTTTCAGTATGAACATGAATAGAATGTTTAAATAAATTTTAATGATAAAATAACGAAATAAAGAAATCTACCAAGGGATGAATTGATAAATAATCACTTCCATTTTATTTATATTAAAAAAATCTTTTGAATATAATTTGATATAGAGAGAAGCATTCCATGTAAAAAGTATATCAATAAACAATTAATAAACAAAGGTGCAATTTTTGCATTATTTCGCCAGAGTTTTGGCAGAAAAAAAGCCTTTTTTACAGAATCCTACACAATTTGATCTAAAATGAATTGTAAAATTAGGATACATCCCTTATAAATAAATAAAAATACTTTAATCAATTTGGAAATGCAGCAATGTCAGTACATAATATTATATTTTTTGAAATATTCAATCATAATAAAATTTAAATCTGGATTACATAAATATTTAACTATTCAGCATGAGGTTATTAATTCTAAAATAAGAAAAATTGATTTTAATACCTAGGTACCGATCCACTTAACATGAAACTACCAGTAGTGACGACTGGCGGTAAATCCAGGAACTAAAAAACCGGTTTTTAGTAGAATTTTCCCTAGTTCATTTTACTTTCATTTAGGAAAAACATTGTTTAAATAAATTATTAATTCGATCTTTTTTCATTAATATCATGTTCATTATAACATTCCACATGGCGAGCTTCTCAAATTTTAAGCATCCGAAATTTTCGCAATTAGATAATCTAGGATTTTGTTAATAAAAATATAGAATTAGAAAAAAAAATTTAAAAGAAGCCCGCCATAGATTACGGTTTAATTTTGACAATTCAAAAAAAATAATTTGAATTTAGTCATTATTTTGCGAGTGGTTTGGTTGAAACTATTTGGAGGAAGATGCCAGGTCTACGCCGATGCCGGTTTTGTATATACAATCTTCTTAATAATCTAAACAAACGAATTCAAGAAAATAAGAAAATTTTATTATTCAAATTGAAATTGCTTTATTCTGTGTATAAAAGATTGTATCAACTTTACAAAAGATTTTAGCATTTGTAGAGGTCATGTTAGTACAATATTATTTTAACATTAATTTTGTAGTTGGTAATTTAACTTTTTCATTTTTGGCTAAAAATTAATTTTTGTAACAATGAAAATTTAAATACTTGGGTGAAAGTTGCACCCAAAAGAAAGTTCTTTTTATATTTAAAAAAAAAAACTTTTTTTGACTAGGTTCTTTTAATTCAACATACAAATATTTTTACAGTAAAAGAAAAATTATTTGATTTTAATAAATGTGGTCACGTACTTTTATCCATTTAAAGAAATTATTTGTTTGAATGATTTTCTTGATTCAAAACAAAATTATTTTTATTCAAAACAGTTACTAGGAACAATCGAAGAATTAAAAATTTTTATTTTTTTATTTTTATTTTTTTACAATTTTTTTAATTCACATCTTGGTAATAATTTAAATCCTGACCTCATGCAAACAATTTTGCCACAATTTATTTTTTTATCCTAAATGTTCGTGAAGAATTCCAAATTAGGAAAAAACAAAAATCATTTACACACAAAAAAAACATTTTTTTATTTTCGCTTGTGTTTAATTAGATTTATTATCGATTTAAGTTAAATGAAATTATTTGCTTCAGAAGAAAGACAAATTATTTATAATTTATTACTGGATTCAAAGAAAATGTTTATTTATTTTAAACTAACCTGTTCTCATTTTTTAAGCAAAACGTTTATTTCATCTAAAGAAATATACAGGTCAAATAAAAAATTATATTTCTTTACTTTAAAGAAATTTTGCCTTTAAATTAAGTAAATATTTTTTTTAATAAAATAAATTTTTTTTTTAATTTCTTTGAATCAAACAATTGTTTCTTTGACCGTATATCAATACTAGAATTTCTTTGATTTAAAGAAAGTTTCTTGAATTCAACAAAACTTTTTTCGGGGTTTGTACCACTTCGTTAAAAATTAATTTTTTTTATTCAAGTTCTAAATCGTTATTTGAAAATGTACCTAAATCGTTGAAAAATCTTCTTTTATTTCAAAACAATTTCCACCTGAAAAATGTCAATTTTCCATTTTTTTTATTGTTAGAAAACCAATTTTTTGGGTCGAAATTTCTTCTTTTGCTAGCTCAAACTGCAATTTTGGTTAAAGATCAACTCTTTTTGTAGTAAATTAATAGCTTTGGGTTGAAAATTAAACTGTCTTTTTTTTAAATTTAATTTCTATGTTGAATTGGGCTGAAAATTATTCTGTTTGTTTGAAATTGAAATAAATTTGTTGAAACATTTTGATTTTTTGGTAGAAAGGGTTAAAAATTCAACTGCTTCGTAAAAAAATTCATCTTCCAATTTTAACATTTGTGTCTTTTGGTTGATAGTTGTCCTAGTTTCTAATTAATTTCTTTTCTGGCTTCACAATTCATCATTTCAGTTAAAAATTCATTCATTTCATTCAAAAAAATTTTAATTATTTTATTAAAAATTTAACTAAATAAGTTAAAATGGCGATAAATCAGTCAAAATTCAACTAATTCTAATCAAAAAGAGACTAAAACCCGAGTTTTACCCCAAACTACCAAATTACCGAAAATAACCAAAAAAACGTGTTCGGCCCATAAAATCAGATTTGTGAATGCATCGCAATTTCGGCATGTGAAAAATGTTTAGAAAGGTACTTGGAAAACTTATTTTTGTTCTGGCAAACTTGGAAAACTGCTATAATTTTTTTTTCACAGAAACGATAGATAACCTTGTTATGCATTTTTCTTCCATTCAGCGGAGAAGGTAAGCCGAGAAAAGGGAACTCGAACCACACGCTTTGAAAATGGTTGAAGATTGTCTGTCTCTCTCGTTTCTAAGTTTCTCTCTCTCTAACAGGTCAAGAATTTTACGAACAGAATACTATCCATTTTGGGGTATGAAGTTGTCTGTGTAATTGCCAGGGGGCACTAGACTGCATTTCCGATTTTATTATAGATGTCGCTGCAGTCATTTATGTGCTCAGCCAAACTTCTTCAGGAAAAAGTTGCTTAATATTTAGAAAACTTCATATCCTGTAGTATTTTTTCATGCTCTTCCTGAATCTGATCTGAAAAGCACCCTTTCTGGCGCTATTTTTTTAAATGGCGGCTTAAAGCAAAAAAATTGCCTATTACAAAAAATTTTCTTTCAAAAATTCGTAAATTTGAAGTAGAAGTGTTTAACATACATTTCTAATTCTCTGGATCTGGTGGCATATTGTGTTTTTTTGAAAGAAATGTCCGGTAGTAAATTGAAATCTAGTATAGCGGATTCAATATGGCGGCCGAAACCAGGTAAACATAGCGATTTTCAAAGAATGAAAGATATTTGGACCAAATTTGGTGTGTATAAGCTTTCGGGCTCGCTGATTACGAATATAATCTCAAATTTGAAAAAATCAAGATCGCGGATCCATTATGGTGGAATAAATTCTCAAAATTAATCTTATTTGATATGAAAATGTATGTTTAGGTTTTTTCTGTTCAACGACCTACTACCGACCACCTGCCACCTGCAGCCAGTCGACTATTTTTCTCCCGGGGAGAAAAAGACTAATTTTTCTCCCTTTTCTATGCATGCAAAATACACGTTTTGCGTCCTCAATGTTAAAAAAAATGGATTGTTTTCCCTCCAACAACCTATACCTATCTATTATAGCAATACCATTACTTACACTCGTGTTTTTAATATTCGGTTTGTCGAATGCCACCTCTTGGGCTTTATTAAGTCTGGATCATATATTCATAATAAATGATTTAGAAAAAACCTATGTTTATATTTATCAGCCTATATGCATATATAAATATAAAACAAATATAAAAATATAAATGTACGAAAAAATCATTATTGTGTGTTATATATGTATATATCATTAAATTAGGATATCAAATCTGATCCGAAATTCGTAACTAACCACTGATACAACCTAAATATACATTTTTCAGAACAAATACGATCATCTTTTAGGATTTTTTCCGCCATATTGGATCTGCCATCTTGAATTTTTTAAATTTGACCTTAGATTCGTAATCAGCGACTCCAAAAGCTTCTACACACTAAATTCGGTCCAAATCGATTGATTTTTTGAAAATCGCCATTTTTTACCTGGTTTCGGCCGCCATATTAAAGCCGCGATATTAAATTTCAACTTACTATCGGTCCTATCTTTCAGAAAAACACAATATTCTCAAGACCCCAAAAACCTTTATACACAAACTTTGGCCCAAATCGGTCTAATTTCAAAAATGTCGTTAGACATATTTTCTCCGCCATTTTGAATTTTTCAAATCTGAGCTCAGAATCGTAATGAGCGACCCAGAGAGACTTTTTATACCAAATTTGGTCAAAATCGGTTAAATTTAAAAAAATTGGTTTGCCATTTTTGTTCCGCCATCTTGAATGCTGTAAATTTGACTTTAGATTCGTAACCAGCGACACCGAAAACTTTAATATACCAAATTTGGTAAAAAAGGTTGATTTGTTGAAAATAGCTATTTTTTACCTGGTTTCGGCCGCCATATTGAATTAGCCATATTGGATTTGAACTCGCTATCAGTCCTATCTTTAAGAGGAACACAATATGCTACTATGTACAGAGAAGTAGCAATCTACGTTGATGGCTTCTTGTTGAAATTTACGAATTTTTGAAAGAAAAAATTTTGTTATAGGCAATTTTTTTACTCGCTGTTTAAAAAAAATGGCGTCCAATAGGGTGCTTCTAAGATCAGAATCGAAAAGAGCGTGAAACAATACTACAGGGTATAAAGTTTTGTAAATATTAAACAACTTTTTCCTAAAGAACACAGCAGTTTAAAATTTGGAACAATTTATGCCATCTTTGTAGTTCAAGGGTTAATCTGTACACTTTTCACGTGGTAAATTAAGTGTGTTGACTTTAATGACTACACTTAAGGTGAAACGATAACTTGCTCCAAATAGTTCCAACCAAACCACTCGCAAAATATTGACTAAATTTAAATTATTTTTTTGCATTGTCAAAATTATACCGAAATAAATGGCGGGCTTCTCTTAATTTTTTTATTTTATTTTACATTATTTTTAACAAAATAAACTTAACCCACTTAAGTGTGAAGACTTTCACGTGGTTAGATGAATGGGTAGACTTCATGTACATACTCTCTGTGGTGAATGAAATGTGTAATTAAATGTGTAAACATTGAAGAACATTTACCTAAAGAACACAGTAGTTGAGGAGTTGAAGCAATTTATGCCATTTTGGTAGTTTCAGGCTTGAATAGTAAGTCGAAAAAGTCCACACATTAAATTCTGTACATCAAAGTCCGCACAGTAAATTCTACGCATAATAACTATGCACATTAATTCTTTTGAATTGTTAGTTTTAAAATCTTAAAAGTCTACACATTGGAATTGTGAACATTAAACTGTACACGTTTAGCTGTGCAAATTAAAGTGTACACATTAAAACTGTGCACATGAAATTCTGCAAATTGATGCATACGCGTTAAACTTTAAGAAAATATTTTTATTAGCACATTTTTATTATGATAAAGTTTGCATGTAAATTTTCACCGATTGTGATGTTTTTTTTTAAAGCTGATAAAATTTCAAAGAGATTTGTCGGGCCTGATTTTTAATTTAGTTTCTCAATTTTTTATTAAATAAACAAATAAAACGAAAAAAATGATAATTTTTCTCTTTGACGTTCCCGGTGCTCGTGAATAATATGAAAATTGTTGTAATCGCCGACGTTTCACAGATTAACATTATATAAAAACATTTGATGGTGATACAATACACAAACAAATAATTGCCAAAAAAAATTGTTTGTTGAAAATGTGTTTTCTATAATTTTCAATAATTTACCCGTTTGTTAAAGTTATATTGCAAGAAATTTGATTGGAAACAATATTTCAATTTAAAAAATTTCTCTTAAGACTATTCTTGAAAATATTATAAACAAATTTAATAAACAAAGACATTATTCAGCTGTCGTCAGAAACATTCGTTTTTTTCGATGTCAATTTCTAAAAGTTAGGAACCTCAGGATAATTTTAGAAAATTCATAAGTTGTTAACAAATTTTATAATGTAATAAAACAAATTTAATAAAAAAATGCATTTTTCGAGCTTTTACGGACGGACAAATTCGTTTTTTCAATGCCACTCTTTTTAATTGAAAACTTAATGATAATTTTCGCAACATCCATTACTATTTGAACAATTTTTTTTGATAAAGAAATTGAACAAACAAATGCATTATTCGGGCATCTGTTGACGAAAAATTCATTTTTTTCGATGACAGTCTTTTTAATTAGGAAATTCATGTTAATTTCAGCAACATTCATCATTACTTCATAAACTTTATGATTTTTAAACAAATTTAATTAACTAATACATTATTGCAGAATCGCGAGTGTCACGACTTTTCACATGTTGTAGAATTTATTTATAACAATTATCAAATGTATTGTTTACTAATTCCTTGTTTGTAAACTCTTTTGTGTGGCCAACTGTAAGTACTAAATAAAAAAAAGAACTTTTTTTCTGAATATTAAAGAACTAACTTTGAAAAAAACGAGCTTTTACGTCGATAAATGCCCTAATACTGCATTTTTGTTTGAATTTTTTAGAAAAAACATAAAATAATCAATTAATTATGAATGTTACTGAAATTATCATAAAGTGCTCAATTAAAAAGGCTGACATGAAAAAAATCATAAAATTTATCAAAATTTTTTTAATATTTCTGAAATTATCATGAGGTGCTTAATTAAAAAAAATTGTTATCGAAAAAGACGAATATTTCTGACGACAAATTCTTGAATAATGCATTTTTTTACAATATTAACAAAAACAGCCTTAAGAGAAAGTTGGATTAAAATATCCTTTTCATTTAAATTTCTTGCAATATAACTTAAAAAACGTTAAATTATTGAAAATTATAGAAAACACATTTTCAACAAATAATTTGTTTATAACATATTTTTGTTCATTATATCATGATGGATAATTTTTATATAATCTAAATCTATAAAACGTCGACGATTACAACAATTTTCCTATTATTGACGAGCACCGAACACATAAAACAGACAAAATTCTCATTTCTTGCGTCCTATTTATTTATTTATAAAAAAATTGAAAAAAGAAATTAAAAAGCAGACTCAACAACTTTCTTTAAAATTTTATCTAATTGAAAAAAACATTCCAATCGGTCCACAGGTTCAGCCGGAATCGTATTTTGAACCAAAAAATGTACTTTTTCCCTCACTGTACGACGGTGGCTTAGGTGACTAGGCGCTCGCTCTTCATGTGAGGGTTCCGCGGTTCGATCCCGACCTTTGAAATTTTTTCTATGTACTTTTACCTATTTTGAAGTAAAAAATAAACCAGATTTACGTAATTAATAGGTAAGAAAGAGATAATTTTTTAGATTTAACAACACAGCCCGACTTGAAAATTATACAACAGATGAAACGAGTCATTTCCGGTCTATTTTGGGTCGCTGAGTCCAAATCCGGGTTTAGAAATTCACTTTTCAATTAGGATTTTAAAATATGCTAACCTAAAAGTGCAAAAAGCGTGATTTTGGCCTATATTTGAGGTTATGTACTGTGGCCCCTTCTTTTTCTTTAAAAAACTGTACATCAAATTTAAAAATATTACTTATACCTTTTTATATGTCGTTGAGTTTTTTAAAATATAATTTGTCCTCGCCAAGATATTCAATTTTGAAAATTACAAATATTAGGAATTTTACAGGTGCTATAGTTCTGACTATACTATTATTGTGTATTTTTTTAAGCTAAGATCTACAGAGCCGAGCTTACAAGCCACAAACCTCACACCTACAAATCCTAAACCCTCAAACCCCAAACCCACAAAGTCCACACACCAAACCCAGTAATCTGTAACCCACAAACTTAAAACCCACAAACCTTAAACCCACAAACCCTAAATCCACAAACTCCAAATCCACAAACCCCAAACCCACAAATTTCACACACCAAGTTCACAAACCTGAAATTCACAAACCCTGAAACCGCAAATTGAAAATTCACAAATCCGCAAACACACAAAGTACAAAACAATACACCCACAAACCTGAAACCCACCAACCGCAAACCCAGAAATCCGAAATCCACAAACCCTAAACTCGCAAAGTCCAAACACCAAACCCACAAACCTGAAAACCACAAACTCCAAATCCACAAACCTGAAACCCACAAACCCAAAATGGAAAAAACCTGAAACCTACAAATCCCAAATCTACAAACCCCAAACCCACAAATTTCCAAAAGCCAAACACACGAACCTGAAATCGACAAACCTGAAACTCAAAAACTCTGAACCCACTAAGACCAAACACCAAACCCACAAACCTAAAACCTAAAAACCTTAAACCCACAAACCCTAAATCCACAAACTCCAAATCTACAAACCCCAAACCCACAAATTTCACACACCAAGTCCACAAACCTGAAACTCACAAACCCTGAAACCACAAATTGAAAATTCACAAATCCACAAAGACACAAAGTACAAAACAATACACCCACAAACCTGAAACCGACAAACCAAAAATCCACAAACCTGGAACCCACAAACCCTAAACCCACAAAGTCCAAACACTAAACTCACAAATATGAAACCCACAAACTCCAAATCCACAAACCTATAACCCACAAACCCAAAATGGACAAACCTGAAACCGACAAACCCTAAATCGACAAACTCGAAACCCACAAATTTCCAAAAGCCAAACACACAAACCTGAAATCGAAAAACCTGAATCTCAAAAACCCTAAACCCACATCGACCAAACACCAAACCCACCACCCCTAAACCCGCAAAGTCCAAATACCAAACCCACAAACCTGAAACCCACAAACTCCAAATCCACAAAATTAAAACCCACAAACCCAAAATGGACAAACCTGAAAGCCACAAACCCCATATCTACAAACGCGAAACCCACAAATTTCCAAACGCCAAACACACGAACCTGAAATCGACAAACCTGAAACCCACAAACCCAAACTGGACAAACCTGAAACTCAAAAACCCCAAAACCCACAAAGACCCAACACCAAACTAACATACCTGAAACCCACAAACCCCAAATTCACAAACACAAATCCCACAGACGTGCAACCCACAAACTAGAGCACAGGCTCCTGTATATTTCCGGGCTTGTAAACTACTTAATATTTGAAAATCAAAGTAATTTAATAAATTTATATCAAACTAATATAATTTTCTTGGAAAAATTGAAGGAATAAGAGTATTTCTAGCATAGCTTCTAAGTCTCTGTCATAAAAGATAGACTCTTTCAGCCAAAAACTTCACAAAAGGTGCCCTCCAGCTATTTTTACTTCGTTATACGCGGATATGCACACAGTGCTTTGTACTCAAGTACTTTGTCCGATTATCGTACTTTGTCAGGCTTTACAATAGACGTTTTCGCACTGACCTGTAACTAAGTTAAACTAAACTTTCTAGAAAATTCACAGAAGAGGATCCGTAAGCTCAAAACAGCTTCGTTGAAGTCGTTATTTCAAATTTAAAAGTAGTTGAACATTGTGCTCGCAATGCGCGCACTAATTACTGATTGTTTAACAATATTACCGAACGCTATGCAGGAAAATTAAAAAAAGATTATGGAGGTTATCAGCACGCTAGAGAAGTAAAAAATAACACATTGCAATATTCAACTATGTACTTTCACCCACTGTGCTTTAATAATGTTTAATAATGTTTTTTTTAATTAACAAAATATTTTTTATGCAAAATATATCTTAAAAAAAATCATGTGCACACCATAATTTAAAATCATCTCATTGCAATATTCTAAAAAATTTTAACTCTTATTAGTTATACTTTTTTTGAAAATTCTGGTTAAAGAATGAGACTGCAATACAATACAAAAAAGTAAAAAAATTCGGCAGATCGATAGAAAAAAGTTTCACACTCCGGCAATTATGTAAAATTTATGCTGAAGACTTTTTTTTTCTAACTTTCTTTGTTAGGTATTATTTGGCTTTGATAAGTGACAAGCTACAGTATCTTTTAAACAATGTTACGTTTAAATCGTGAAAAGCTATTATTTTTGTGATAAATAATACAAAAGATGAATTTCAAGGATAATAGTTATTTTTTGATTAAATTCGTAATTATTTAAAAAAAATTCATGCTGTGAATCGTAAAAGGTTATTATTTTGCTGTTTTAATAACACGCTTATACCGAATGATAAAAGTAATTTTTCTTTGTTTAAGATATTTTGCCATTCTTCAAACAATAATTATTGAAATAAATGCAAGCTGTTTTCAACATTCGTTAGTTGTGTAATCTGTTCCTGGAAATAATAACATTTTATGAATAAAAGAAAAAAAATTGATGAAAAAAATGTATCATTAATCTTGAAATATAATAAGTTTTTACGTTTAACAGGTAAAAAAAATTGTTTCTACAATCAATAATGGTTTAAACAACTCGAAATTAGTTATAAAATACTTGAAAAATTTTCACACATCAAATTAAAATAATGAATGTATGCATGATGTAGAAAGTATTTTATTTACTGTTTTAAATATGATTTGCAGAATAATGAATTTTTTAACTGAATTTGTTTAATAAAAACGTAAAATTATTTAACTAATTATGAATGTTACTGAAATTATCGTATAGTTCTAAATTAAAAGGAACGACAATGAAAAAAAACGAGTTTTTCCGTCGATAAATGCCCAAATAATCCATTTTTTTATCAAGTTTGATAAAAATCATCAAATTTATTAAAAAATTCTGAATTTTTTTGAAATTTTCATGAGGTTCCTAATTTTAAAAAGTTGACATTGAAAAAGATGAATTTTTCTGACGACAAATGCCTGAATAATGCACTTGTTTATTAAATTTGTTTATAATATAAACTAGAATAATCTTAAGAGAAATTTTTTCACAGACATATTGTTTCTATTCAACATTTTTTTAAATATAATTTTAAAAGAACGGTAAATTATCAAAAATTATATACAACACATTTTCAATAAATAATTTGTTTATAACATCTTTGTTGTTCATTATATCATGATGGCATATCTTTATACAATGTAATTCTATAAAACGTCGGTGATTACAAAAATTTTCCTATTATTAACGAGCACCGAACACATCAAACAAAACAAAATTCCATTTTTTTATTCTCATTTATTTTTTAGAAAAAAATTGAAAAACTAAATTAAAATGCAGGCTCACCAACTTTCATTACAAATTGTATGCATATTTTAAAAATGATAAGTTTTTAGCAATTAAAGAAAAAAAAAATGCTTGAAAAAATGTATCAATCATTCTAAAAAATAATAACTTTTTAGATTTAACAGGCAAAAAAATTGTTTCTACAAATAATAATTGTTTAAGCAACTAAAAATTAGTTAGAAAATACCTTAAAATTTTTCGCACATCGAATAAAAATAATGAATGTATGCATAATGTAGAAAGTATATTATTTACTGTTTTAAATATGTTTTGCAGAATATATTTTGTGTAGAAAGAATAGTGGCCATAATATTTTTGTGTAAAATATTTTTAGAATAGCTTTATAATTAAATATTACTATTTGATTCTGTGTAGAAAATATTAAGTGTAGGAAAAATCTGATCAGCATACTTTATGCACAATATATTCTGTGTAAAAGAAAATTTGTGTAGGAACAGCGTTTTTCTAAATAATTATTCAAATAAAATATATTTATTAATTACTATTTATTTATTATTTCAAAAACTGAATAATTGGAATCAAATATATTATTTTACTACTCCTGAAGTAAATAAATCATCTACTCATCATAAACATAAAAACATTTTGAAAATATTTTTTTATTTCTTCAAAACTTCTAATGTTCCTATTTTAAGGTAATAGTCGTTCCACAAGGGAAACATCTAGAAGACATAGTTTTTTTTATGATTTTAAAAATCAAAATATTGCAACTGACATAATTTCAAATAAAATTTTTTTTATGAAATATATTAAACTTTACACAAAACATTACGATGATTTCTATCAAATTTAATTTGTCATTGCCTGGTCCTAACAAAAAAGTAGAAAATAAGTTAAAAGATTCTGAAAAACAGCGATTTTCTAAGTTTAAAAGATAATTTTTAAAAACAATAATAAATGGTGTAAAAAATTTATATAAACATCTAATTATCAGTAAAAGTTTATTTTTATTTCGTATTAAAAAACTGCAAAAAATCATAAATAGCACCAAAAATTAAAAAAATATTTATTAATACACATTCCATAGTTACTGATCAATGAAATTTTGAGAAGCGTAAGTGAAAATTAAAAGAAAGGCAGAAAAGAATAATTTCGATGTCTAAACAAATATGATAGTTTAATACTTTTTACATTATGAATACATTAATTAATTATTACCTGACTTTTCACAATTTTAAGTCACACAAAGATTGATTTTTAATTTCTTTTAATTAAATGAAATTAATTTATTATTATTTTAAGATTATGTAATTTAATAGGGCCGTAATTACTATGATAAAAGTTTGTGCAAGTCTAAAATACAGTTTAAAATGCTATAAGTAACTCAAATTTTTTGCAAAATGTAGAATAAAAATTATTTGGATGATAAACTGAAAATAATTCTTGAATTTTTTTATGATATAAACAGATTAGTTACTTATTAGATAAATAATTTTTTTACACTATTAAATAACATTAGGAATAATTTTTAATATATTAATATCAGACTTGGAAGAAGAAATGAGGAGAAAAGTTTAGGGAGAAGTTGAATAGGGAAGGAAAAGATAATGAGGTTTAGAAAAGGAGGGGGGGGGGAGACATAAAGAATGGGTGGGGAGATGGAAGGGAATAAAGATAGAAGGAGTGAATGAGTTTAAATATTTGGAATATACTTTGCAAAAGAATTAAGATCATACAGTTCATATAAGAGAAAGGATAAAAAAGCAGCAGCGGTGATGAAACAGATATAGGGAATCGGAAAAAGAAGGTTAAAAAAAATTGTAGAAGGAGAATGTGTTTATTTGCTATGCTAAAATGGCAGGTATTAAGTTATGGGGCAAAGATAGGAGTATGGAAAGAAAGGATAGATATTGTGAGTTTACAAGAAAGATATATATAGTGGACATTATGTGTAGATTGGAGGACGCTAGGATATATGGTGGGAGAAGAAGCGCAAATAGATAAATTAAGTATCAGAGTGGGAAAAGGGCATGGAAATTAAAGACAAAGCTGTGGGAGGTTAAGGGAGGGGATTTGAAGAGAAAGTGTTAGATGGTTGCAGAAGAGAGAAGAGAAAGTGCGGTAGAATTAAAAAAATGGAAAGATGAAAGAAGGGAGTTCTTGAATGCTAGAGACATAGAAGACGGAAATGGAGTAAACAATGAAGAATTGGAAAAAAGGGAAGGGAAAGACAATGAATAGAAAGATTGGGGATGATTGAGGAATCAAAATACAATTAATCGAATAAGATAATAAAAAAGAAAGGTTTACCAAAGCATTACGAAAAAGGACAGATAGAGAGAAGGTGGAAGAAAACAGCAAGGTTTAGATTGGGAAACGAGGTAAGGGCGGGGATGTATTGGGAAAAGCAAGAGAAAAGAAAGTGTAGAATATGTGAATGGGTGAAGAAAACATGAGAGCACGTATAGGAAGAATGTAGAAGAGAAATGGAAGATAAATAAAGCTGGCAAGAGAATGTGGATAAGATTCTAGAGAAGGATGGATTAGGAGAAGAGTAGATGAAATGATGAATAGGAGGGGAAACATAAGAGCACGTGTGGGATGGATGTAGGAGAGGAATAGAAGATGAATAAAGCTGAAAAGAGAAGGCGAATAAGATTCTAGGGGAGGATGGATTAGGAGAAGAGTATATGAAATGATGAATAGGAGGGGAAACATAGGAGCACGTATGGGATGGATGTAGGAGAAAAATAGAAGATAAATAAAGCTGAAAAGAGAAGGCGAATAAGATTCTAGGGGAGGATGGATTAGGAGAAGAGTGGATGAAATGATGAATGGGAGGAGGAGACATGGGAGCACATATAAGATCGTTGTAGGAGAGGAATAGAAGATAAATAAAGCTAAAAAGAGAAGGCGAATAAGATTCTTCGAGAGGATGGATTAGGAGAAGAGTGGATGAAATAATAAAAATTAATACAAAAAAAGAGCGCGCTAGCGCGCACATCGCCCTCTAGTAACTTTTGAAAGATTTATCTCAAAGTTCTCTCGTTTCTGGAAATGTCCATAACTACGAAAAGCAAGAACAGCGAGGTTTCTGGTGAGACCGCTCTCAACGTTTATTTGTTCCGAGTCATCTGTGCCCTTCTGTATGTAACCACAAGAGTTTGAATCGCCTCAAATTATTCTCATTCAATCCCTTAGATCTCGAAGTGTTGGATAATTAGGGAAGTTTTGCGAGGACAATCAGAATCCTGGTTTCTCGGTCGCGGTGTCTCGATTCTATATCTATAGGTGTATTCCTCGACCAGAGTGTCGAGCTTGAAGCTTTCCAGAGCCAGTTCGAGAAATGCCAATACCGCGAACTTCCGTACTCGGAACAGATCGAGGATACGCTTCCCTCTTATCTCGCCGTCACCTTCGGCGCGGAATTCCATCCCGGTGCACAACGTCAAGAACGTGTTCACTTTTCCTCTAGCGATTGCTTCCCGGATCCAGAAATTCGTGAAAGAGTAAAAGAGGAAAAGAGGGAGAGAGTAGAGAAAATCCTACGTAATTGAACGAAGGGTAAAAAATGCAGGTGATAGGCTGAACCATTTCGTCCTGCGTTTTGATAATTAAGTGTAATCTGACGTAATCCAATTTTAATCTTGGTTAAGAGATTTGTTATCCGCTGTAAAAAACTTCTTATCCAGTGTAATCCACTTGTCATCTGAAGAAATCTACTCGTAATCCGAAGCAATCCACTTATAATATAGATTATTCCAGTTCTGATCCGGTGTAATCCACTTTTTATCTAGTGTAATATACATATAATTCAGCGCAGTCTATTGGTAATATAATTTAATTTGAAGTAATTAAGGTAATTTAAGTGATTACCTTTTAATCCAGTCATCGATGTAATTGGCAGTAAATTATATAGATATTCTAAAGAATTTTTTACTATTCTGTTGAGAGCTGATTTTGGTGTTGGCTGATCAAACGAGCGGGAAAAAACTTTGGTAATCTGCTAGACTTTTCGTTGATAAGAACTAATAATCCGGTATAGTCAGACTAGTCTAGTTTGACCTGACGTAATCCCCTTGCAATTCAGAGCTATCCGCTGATTCAACGATAGATAATTCAGAGTATCTGAAGTAATTCAAAAAGTTTTAAGTAATCCACTTGTAATGTGGGGTAATTCAATTGTCACCTAAAGCACTTTAATAGCAATCCAGCACACTCCACTTGGAATCTAAATTAATCTAGTTCTAATCGTACGTACTCCACTTGTGATCTAGCACAATCCAAATATAATCCAGCCTAATCTACTTAAAATTTAAGAAATTAACTTGTAATCCAAAGTAAATTAGACAATCCGCAGTAATTTGCATAGATGATCCAGAGTAATACTTAAGTAGTTCAAGTAATTCAGAGTAAGCCCATTGTAATGTGCAGTAATCCACGTGTCACCCGGAGCAACATTCTAGTAATTTGTTTTAATGTACTTGTAGTCTAAATTAGGATAATTTTAATTCAATGTCATGCACTTGTAATCTAACTTAATCCGTACATAATACACCGTAGTCTACTTGTGATTCATCTAATCTGAATTAATTTAGGTAATTAAAGTTTACATGTAATTAATAGGTAGCAGAAATTATTTTTAACTATTAGGTTAAAAATTAATTTTGTTGTTCGGTTGATTAAATGAGCGATAATCCAGAGTAATCCGAAGAATCTAGTGAAATCGAATTAATCCACTATTAATTTTAAGTAATGTACTCGTGATCCAGAATAATCTCATTGTATTCTAGATTCAGCTAGTTGTAATCAACTGAAAGGAACTTGTAATCTAGCGTAATCCACATATAATCGATCGTATGTTACTAGTAATCCATTTAATTCAATGTAATTTAGGTAATTCAAGAAATTAACTTTCAATCAGTAGGCTACATAAATTATTTTAAACTATTCAGTTAAAAATTGATTTATTGTTCGGTTGACTATGCGAGCGATAATCCTGCGTCATTGGAATAATCTACTAAAATAGGCTTAATATACTATTAATCTAAAGTAATGTACCCGTAATCCAGAGTAATCAAATTATATTCTAGATTTATCTAGTTCTAATCCAGTGTAATCCATTTGTAATCTAGTGTAATCGTCATATAATTGATCGTGTTTTACTAGTAAACCATCTAATTCAAAGAAATTTAGGTAATTTAAAAAAAGGCCTTGTAATCAATAGGTATTACAAATTATTTATAACTATTCAGTTAAAAATTCATTTATTTTGCGGTTGAGTAAACGAGCGATAATACAGAGTATTCCAAATATTTTAATGAGGTCGGATTAACCCACTATTAATCTGAAGTAATTTACTCGTAATCCAGAGTAATCTAATTGTAATCCAGATACAACTTGTTTTAATCTAGTGTAATCCACTTGTAATCTAGCGTAATCTTCATATAATCGATTGTATATTACTTTTAATCTACATAATGTAAACTAGTTTAGGTAATTCAAGAAATTAACTTGTGATCAATAGGTGTAAACAATTAATTTTAATTATTATGTTAAAAATTTATTTTGTTTTTCAGTTGATTAAACTAGCGATAATCCAGAGTAATCCAAATAATCTAGTAAGATCGGATTAATAGACTATTAACCTGAAGTAATAAACTCGTATTTCAAAGTAATCTAAATTGTAATCTATATTTGCCAAGTTCTAATCCAGGGAAATCCACTTGTAATCTAACGTATTCCATGTATAACCGATCATATTTTACTGGTAATCCGTCTAATTAAAAGTAATTTGGGTAATTCAAGAAAGGAACTTGTAAATAATAGGTATTAATAATTATTTTTAACTATTAGGTTAAAAATTAATTTTGTTGTTAAGTTGATTAAACGAGCGATAATCCATGGTAATCCGAATAATCTAGTGAGATCGGATTAAAACACTATTAAAAAAATAATTTTGTTGTTCGGTTGATTGAACGAGCGATATTCCAGAGTAATTTAAATAATCTACTAAAATAGGCTTAATACACTATTACTCTGAGGTAATGTACCCGTAATCCAGAGTAATCTAATTGTAATCTAGATTTATCTAGTTCTAATCCAGTGTAATCCGATTTTAATCTAGCGTAATCAACATATAATTGGTCATATTTTACTTGTAATCTATATAATTCAAACTAGTTCAGTTATTTCAAGCAATTAACTTGTAATCAATAGGTTTTAACAATTATTTTTAACTATTAAGTTAAAAATTAATTTGTTTTTTAGTAGATTAAACGAGCGATAATCCAGAGTAATCCGAATAATCTAGTGAGATCGGATTAATACACTATTAATCTAAAGTAATTTTCTCGTAATTCATAGTAATATAATTGTAATCAAGATTTACCTAGTTCTAATCCAGTGTAATCCACTTGTAATCTAGCGTAATCGTCATATAATCAATAATATTTCACTTGTAATCTCTCTAATTCAAACTAGTTTAGGTAATTCAAAAATTAACTTGTAATCAATAGTTGTAACAAATTATTTTTAACTATTCAGTTAAAAATTAACTTTGTGTTCGGTTGATTAATCCACTATTAATCTGAAGTAATATACTCGTAATCCAGAGTAATCTAATTGTAATCCAGTGCAATCAACATATAATCGATCGTGTTTCAATTGTAATACATATAATTTAAAGTAATTTAGGTAATTCAAGAAGTTAACTTTTAATCGGAAGTTATCCAAACAATTCGCTGTGAGTTACTAATTATTTTACACTATTCTGTTAACAATTATTTTTGTTTTCGCTTCATCAAACGATCCATTGTGGTTCGGATAGTCATATTGTAAATAAGCAGAATTCACTTGTGATCTAAAGCAATTCAAATAATTTATATAAATTAAATTGTAATCTAGAGTAATTCACTTTTATTCCACGAATATCCACTTGTATCCAGCGTAATTCAGTTCTAATGCAAAGTTATCCACTTCTAATATAGCTTATTCTAACTATAATCTTGCATCATCTATTTATAATCCACTAAAATTAAATTAACTTATGTATTTTAAGAAACTAAAAGGTAATCCAATTATTTTTTAATAATCTGTTAAAATTTTTTTAGTGGATTAAACAAGCGAAAAGCACATTTGGTAATCTTCAGGATTATTCGGTTAACCCGAATGATAATTCAGAGTAATTTGAATAATGTAGTGTAATTGGTGTAATCCACTTGTAATCTGAACTAATTCAAGTAATTCGTAAGTGTTAACTTTTCTTTCGGGGTAATCCAGTCGTAACTTAGAGTAATTAGGTCCTAATGCGAGGTAATCTAGTTGTAATCCAACGTAGTATACTTTTAAGACGGATTATTTGAAGTAATTTAGGTAATTCAAATAATTAATTTGTAATCCAGAGTAAGCAGTGATTTAGATAGGAGTAATCCACTTGTAATCTAAGGTAATTCAATTATTTCTGAGTAGGCTTCTTTTTTTATTTAAAGTAATAAAATTGTAGTCTAGAGTATTTTAATTTCAAAACGGGTAATCTACTCGTAATGTAACGTAATCCACATAAAATATAGCGTTTTCTCCTTTTAGTTCAGCTAATTGGACCTAATTTAGATAATTATAGAAACCTACTTATAATCCAGAACAATTCACATAATTGGCATTAATTCAAATAATTAATTAAAATATTTTTTAACTCTTCTTTTTAAAATTCGTTTTTTCTTGTGTTTGATAAAATGAACGAAAAGCAACTCTGGTAATCCGCTGGACTATTTAGTTATCCTAACTTTTAATCCACTTTATTCCGGTTAATTCAGTGCTTTTTTAGCCTAATCCACTTTTAAGCTGAAATCATTCAAGTAATTCCAAGTAAGATAATTGTAAGCCAAAGTAATCAACTTGTAATCTAGAGTTCTATAAATCTAATCAAGAGTAATTTAGGGTAATCTATTTGCAACTCAGATAATTCCGACTATTTTAGGTAAACCAAGTAATTTACTTGTTTTGCAGAGTAATTAAGACAAATTTCATTAATTCACATAGGTAATCCAAATAATTTTTAAGTATCTTTTCAACATTTGTTGTAGTTAAAAAAAAATTTTGTTGCTTTAAAATTTAAATGTTCAATCATTTATTAAAAATTCACCTTTTTTAGTTAAATAGCTAGGTATTTCATCAAAAATCTGCCCTTTCAATTAAAAATTAATCTTTTACGGATAAAATTCATGTTGTTTGTGGATAATCCAACTATTTTAAAAAAAATTGATCTACTTTGCAAGAAATCCAAACACTTTGTTGAAAAGTAATTGCTTCGTTGCAAATTTAACTTTGCATTTTTTTGAAATTTCGTTTTTTGATTTGTTGAAAAATAGTTTTTTTTTTAAATGATAAAGATTTCATTTTTAGCTAAATTTTTGTTTGGTTTAAAATTGAAAATTTTGTTAAAAATACTTTGTTTTAATTAAAAATGTGTCCTTCGTTTCAGAAACCTAATATTTTTTGTTCTTCAAAAACTATTCGTGTTTTTGTTTTTTTAATTAAGGTTTTTAAAAAATTCCACTATTTGGTTACAAATTAATGTATTCTGTTTAAAACTCGTCTTTTTTGTTAATAAATAAATCTGCGTTCTGCCAAATTCATCCGTTCGGTTAAAAGTTAATCTAAATTTTTAGAAACTCATTAAATTAGTTAAAGGTACATTTGTTCGTTTAAAGATTTAATTACATTCTTGAAAATTAGTTTTCATATTGAGAAATTAAGATTTTTTTGTATAAAAACTTAACTAATCCATTTTTTGTTAAAGATTTATCTTCCTTAGTTCAAAATTTAACTACGTGGATAAAACAAATGCATGAATTTTGAAAATAGCGCTTGAAATTTTTTTCTAAAAATGATTAGTTTTGAACCAAATGGTTAAATTTTTCACTAAAAATGTTAAATTTACGAAAAAAGGTAAATAAAACCAATTATCTCAAGAATTCAATTACAAGTATTTACATACAAGTTTCATAACATGCTATTAATTTATTATTTATTGAATTATTGCTAAACTGCCTACTAAAAATTTTGTTAAAATCTAAAAAAAATGAATTTATTTTTTTCTTTAAAAAAAAAAAATATTTCGAGATTCGGATAGCCCCATGAAGCTTAGCACTTTTTTTACATAAAAAATATCACCTTTTTGTACATTTATTTGATGACAATCAATATCAGGTGAATCGAGTTATTACTTATCTTTTTTGTTTACAATAAGCTATGGAATAAAAGTGAATTATTAATTTTAAATATAAAACCCATAACTCTTTTTTATAGGGGAAAAAAATAAGTTAAGGATTGAGTTTTGCGAGTTTTTGGTGATAATAATGATTTTTGCGTCTTTTTCGTTACAAATTGCTTATAATAAATAAAACACTATTTCTTACTATTTTATTAAAAACTAGATGTTTATATGAATTGTTTAAACAAATTTTCACTGTTTTTAACTATATTCTCTTAGAATAGTGATCGACAATAGTGCTTGTTCCAAATTTTCAATTATTTTGTAACATTTCAATAAAAGTTGGGGTATATTCAATTTGAGCTTACAATGATAATTGTTTAAACAATTCTGTATTACTTTTAATTATTTTTTTTAATTCTAGAAAGTTCTAATTTTTTCTTAAATTTTTAACCCTTTACCAATTTTTTATTTAGAGTTAGGAAATAATTAGGGCAATTTAGAAAGCATAATTGTTTAAATAGTGATCAAACAATTTTTGTTATATTATTTAAGAATAATGATACCCAGTTGCTTTTTTTAACTTTTCAGCTCTTTCTAGAATTTTGATTGGAAAACAAAAAATAAATATTAATGTTAATTTTGATTAATTTTAAACAAATGTCTTTAAAAAAAAGAAAGGGATTTTTGTAAAAAAATGATACTCTTTTAAGTTTATTTTTTTTTGTTCATCACCAAAACATCAAAACAAAGTTAAGATTTTCAGAAAAACCGCAACTTTTTTGCTTTAATAAAGAAAAGGATAGTTGTGAACAATAACAATTTTTTTCAAAATTTAGTTTGCAAACTTGCCAAATAATTTTTTTTTAATTTTCTTCTTTAAATTTTTTAAATTAGAACAAATTGTCATTTTTGGATCATTCTCATGTAGACTCCCTCAATTTTAAGGTGATGTAAATATGTTTAATTTAATTCTGGTTCATTAAATTGAATCTCTCGTTGCTAAAATTAATTCAAAGTGAATTTACTTAATTACATTTATTTCATTTCAGTTAAATTAAATTCAAGTAAAGCAAAGTAAATTATTTTTAAATCATGAAAAATAAACCTTATAAATGCTAAATTTAATATTTCAAAGCTGGAATTTCCGATTGATATAATTTTTTTCCACTGTTCCGATACCCGTAACTCTTCAATTTTCAAAAGCACACTTTTATCTTGACGTTTCTTCAGATAAATGTGAAGTTTCTCTCCTATATTGAGAATTTTATTTAGCTCATAGTATTTCATTTAACAATTGAGAAAAAAAATGATAAATTCGATTTTTCCAAATGAAAGAGTTTTTAATCTCTGTTTGGAAGTTAGTGAGACAGCGCTTCGATATTCATTCAACATTTCTCTCTCCTTGATTATTCAACATTTGGTTCCGCGAAAATGCATAAGTAGGACTTAATATTAATGGCACTCAGGGAAAGCGAACCAGAAACGGGAGCATTAAAGGTGCACTACTTGTATCCAAACTCACTGGTTCGCTTTGGGGTAGGTCGAGAATTGACCCTCTTCATTTAGGGTGACACGAAAAAATGAATTCTGTTTTTTAAAGTTTTCTGACCCCCACAATTTTTTCATTTGGTGTATAAATAATTGTAAATTTATTATTAGTGAAAGTAAAATTTTTAATAAGTGTTCCACATAGCCTTTACAAGCTAAAATGTGTCAATTAGTTTATAGATAATGAAAATAAAATAAAATAATAGCAAATGAGGAATAAATAAATTAGAAAATAAGAAAAATAAATAATAAAATAAAAATTTTACGCTGGTTTAATTCAAAATATTAACGGTAAATATAAAAAAAAAACAACGTGTAAAGTAGGGAGAGTCGAAAAAACCACATTTTGGAAATATCTACATGAAAAATTGACATTTAAAAATTAAACAAAATAATACTATTGAAATTACACGAATAATAATATTGCTGAAAAATAAATATACCGAAATAGAAAATTTCCGAATACTAAAATTTGCTCCTACTACAATTGCCCAGAAAATGAAACTACAGAACTGGAAAATTTCCGAATAATAAAATTCTAGAATAATAAAATTCCCGAATTCTAAAATTCTCAAATAATAAAATTAACGACAGTTCATAATATAACCAAAATGGGAAATTCCCGAATAATAAAAGTCTCTGCAGTTAATAATATTACTGAATTGGAAAATCCCCTAATAATAAAATTTCCCGCAGAAAAATGCCGAATAATAAAAAATCCAAATTGAAAAATGCCCGAAATTAATGATTTTAGGGAATTTTCCAAATCAAGATTTTCATTTTTTGTTAATTTTATCATTCGCGAATTTTCCAAATCGGTTTTTTTTATTTTTGTACAATTTAATTATATACTGAGCATTTTATATATTTTTAAATTATTTTCTATAAACTGACCTAAACCGTTATTTCTATAATTTAATTAATATTTGAATTTACTTAAAAAAGACTAATACCATTTTTTTCGACCTATTTTTACCAGTAGTTTTAGGTTTTTTTGTTAGATAAAAGCGGTCTGCTGCATACCAAAATCTGTGAAATTCTGGGAGAAATTTAAAGTGTCTGGAAATGTTAAGAAAAAACATTAATATCCACAAAAATATAAAATCTATGAAATAAAAAATTTAAAAAAATATTTTGTTAACGTATTTATCAATTAAATCTAAATATATTAATTTTTATAGGATTCTCATACGTTAGTTTTTCACAGAGTTCCATTTTCGATTTCAAAAATTTGATTTTTAACCCAAATTACTATATAGGAGTTTAAATATTTAAGATGAGTTTTTATCATAAATAATAAATATTTGCAGTATTTAATAATTAAAAGTGACTTTATAAATGTTGATGTGTGCGTATGTATAGAAAACTTTTATTACAAAATTTCTGGTTGAAAATTGATCGTTTTTTGTTAAAAATTTTAATATTAGGTTTTTTTTTAGTAAATATTCATCCTTTTTCTTTGAAAATTAAACTATTTAGATGAACATTGAACTTCTCTGTTAAAAATTTTTTTAATTGGTTTAGTGTTCCACCATTTGTAAAAAAACTTTTTAGTTTTAAAGTCATTTGTTTACCCAAAAATGAAAATTTATTATTTCTGAATGAAAATTGTCTCTTAAAATTAAAAGTTTAACGGTATTGTTACAAATGCATTTTATTTTGTTAAGATTAGACTAATTTCTAAACAAATAATTTTTCTTTTAATAACAATACTTTCTTTTGTTTTTAACTGAAAATTTAACAATTACATTTTTGCTTGAAACTTTTTGGTTCAACTTTTTCAGAATATAATTTAAAGGTTTAAGATTAAAAGGTTTTCTGTAAAAGACGTTTTTCCCCCTTTGATAATTTATTCTCTTTCCGAAAAAATTAACTAATGCATTTTTGCATGAAAATGACTTTATGACTTTATATTTAAAAATTTAGAATTAAATTTTTCAATGAAAATTCATCATTTTTCATTAAAAATTTGACGACTTTGTTTAAATTTAAGATACTCTGATAAAAATTTATTTCATTTTTGTAAGATTGAACTATTTTTTCCTAAAAATTCATTTCTCTTGTTTCCAAATTATTGTTTTAACTGAAAATTTTACCACTCTATGTTTTCTTAACAATGCGTGCTGTTTTTTTAAATATTGATTGCTTTGTATCAAAATTTAACTATATAATTATTTATTAATAGTTAATTGGACTTTAATTTTTTTGAAATTTAAAATTTGGAATTTAATTAATTTATATTTTTTGTTAGAAAATAAGTCTGATTGGTTTTAGTTGAACTAGCTTGTTAAGCAATTTATTCAATTAGTTAAAGATGCAACTTTTTGATTAAAAATTACAATTTTTTATTCCATATTTTTTTATGATGAAAATAAATTTTTTGAGCTGCAAATTTAACTATTCCGTTTTATGCAGAAAAATTGATTGCTTTTAGTTTAAAATTCAAATATTGCATTAAAATAAATTTTTTTGTTAAATATACAACTGTCTCATAGAAAATTTATGTTTTTGACTAAAAACTTAACTATTTAAAATTTTCAATTTTTCTTTGCAAGTTCCATTATTTTATTAGAAAATGTGAATATTTGGTTAAAAATTACCTTTTTGTTTAATAATTCATCTTTCGAGCAGAAAATTTAAATTTCTGGTAAAGAATTCCCCTGTTTGACTTGAAGAATAATAAATTTATTTGAAATTTATGTCTTGTAATGAAAAATATTTTTCCTTTTTAAATTGATAACTTCTGGTTGAAATTTGATATTTTTTGTTAGAAGCTAAACTTCTTGTTAAAAAAAAATAATCTGTTTATTCTGAGAACTCAACTATTTTGTTTAATATTGGTCTTTTTTGTTTTAACTGAATTTAAAAAATAAAAAATGACAATATTTTTTTATTTAAAATATCCAGCAATATATTTTTTTAAGACCTAATTTTTTTTATTGAAAAATTAACTTCATTGATTATAGTTAAACTTATTACTTAAAAATGAATTTTTCTTGCAGATTTATGATTTTAGTTGAAAATTCTACTATTTTTTTTTTACTTTCTTTAACCTTTTGCGGTATGGTGGGAATACCGTATTCCCACCTTTTTTATAACATTTTTTGTGATTTCAGAGTAGTTTTTATTGGATTTTACACAATTTTTTTTTTAATTTCCTACTCACAGGATAATAGAAAATTAAAATTTATGTGCGAAGGGTCTAAATTTTTTTTAATAATTTGTTAATACTTATAAACAAAGATGAAAAAAGCCTTTTTTGTTGAAAAAATTCATAATTGAAAAAACTTTCCATTATATCCTTATGGAAATGACTGGATAAGGGTTTTTGGGGTCGCTGACTACGAATCTGGACTCAGATTTTGAAAATTCAAAATGGCGGATACAATATGGTTGTCGAAATTGGAAATATTTTTGGATTTTATCTGACAATTGGTATACAGGGGTTTTTGGGATCAGTGATCACGAATATGAACTCAGATTTTGGAAACTCAAAATGGCGGGTCCAAGATAGAGCCCGAAACGTAAAATATTTTTGAATTTTTTTCTGCAAATTGGTATACAGAGGTTTTCGGGTTCGCTGATTACAAATCTGAAATCAGACTTTAAAAATCCAATATGACGGATTCAATATGGCGGCCAAAATAAAAAAGCTTTCTGAGTTTAAAAAAAATTTTTACAAGGATTTCTGGAGTCACTGATCACGAATATAGACTGAAAGATTTATTGAACGGTTTTTTCCAGACTTTATGGAAAAGATTATTTGACTTTTCAAAAGAAGCGGTTTCTGATTTTTCCACGCAATGAGAAAATTTTCGTAAAAAATTTCTACACTATTTAGTCCATGTTTTAAGTAAATAGGTGTATATTTTTTCAAACCTCCATATTTTAAATATTTGTCATTTTGAATAACATTTATATAATCTGGAATTTTGGTCCGCCATTTTGAATGTTTAAAATCTAAGTTCAGATTCGTGATCAGAGATACCAAAAACCCCTGTACACCAATTTTTAACCAAAAAAATCCCTATTTTTACCGCCATATTGGATACGCCTTTTTGAATTTTTAAAATCTGAGTTCGGATTCGTGATTAGCGACCCCAAAAAAACCCTGTATACCAATTCTCAAAAAACATCAAAAAATATTCCAAATTTAGGTCGCTATATTGGATCCACTATTTCGAATGTGCTCAATCTGATTCCAGATTCGTGATCATTGATACCAAAAACCCCCGTACACCAATTTATAATATTCTAAATGTTAGCCGCCATATTGGATCAGCTATTTTAAATTTTTAAAATCTGATTTCAGATTCGTAATCAGCGAATCGGTTGAAAATTCATTTAGTTTGATAGTAAGTTCTAATATTTGGTCGATAATGAGTTGATGAATTAATTCCACCTTGGTAGATCGAAATTTCAATAATTTTTTTATGAAGTAAGTCTTTCAGAAAATTTAACTCCTTTTTTTTAAATTTCACTACTTTGATATCTAATTTATCCCTCTTGATTCAAGTATTTTTTTTTTTTTTTTTAGAAAATTTCTTGGTTAAAAATCATCTTCCCTAATTTACAAGAACGACTATTAATTCATGAAGCTTAATCATTGTCTGAACTTTCAGCTAATTGGTTAAAAAATAATATTTTCATGTTAGCAATGCAACTTTTTCGTTAAAAATTCAGCTGTTTGTTTTTTTCAATTATACATTTTATTTTTTATTTTTCCTAATTTATTTTGACTGATACCTACCACAATTTTATCGTCATGTTCATTGGTTTTTACTGAAGCAATTTTTTATTTTAAAAAAATATTTGTGGACGTTCTACTCTTCATATTATAAAACGACGCGGAATATTTCCTGGCAGAAAAACCGACGGTAGAATGAGTCTTTTCTATTAGAGAAGTTACTGTTGGAGGGGTGGAAATCCCCTGTGCAAAACTGAGTAAGACAGCGAGGATTGTGTAACCGAGGAAGATACTTTCCACAAGTTTTCTGTGATTGCTGTAATATTTTTCGATCTAGACCCTCCGGACCATGTCGCATATCGTACATAATGCATAAGGAATTCTATTATTTTTCGTATATCATTTTTTTAGGAACACTTTCTATTTTATCGGGGTTACTTGGTAAATTAATGGCTGAAGTATTGTTTTAGTTTATAGAACAAGAAAGAGTATTATTTACAAATTCCAATCATGAAAAAGTAGAAATTTTATTGGCTTCGAAAAATAGATCAAGACCGAACTCATTTTCTACCAGAGAGAAACGTGCGCCTTGAATTCGTATTTAAATATCTTGAGAGCAAAATATGTTGTTTTCAGAGGAAATCAGGCGATTCGTTTTATTTTTTATTTTTTGCTTTCTCAATTTGTGCTTCTATAATAGAGGCTGAAGTACGACTATTCTAGTGGGTGGTGCATTAAAATTTTTTATGGCTAAAGTACGTCCATTTTTATGGCTGAAGTTCTATCATTTTTGAAAAGCTTAAGCCGAAAAAAATGTAAATCATACCTGAGTACACTTGTTCCATGCAAAGAAAAACCGAAAAGAAATTTTTTGACGTTGTCAAAATTTATGTTAATATATAATATAGAACCCAGGTATTCATGAAGTTCAAGGAATTTATTGAATTTAAGGAATTCATGAGATTCATGGAATTCATGGAAATAATGAATTCTCAAAATTTATGGAATCACTAAAATTCGCGGAAATCAAAAAATTCACGGGATTCAAAAAATTTGACGAAATTAATTGAATTCACGGGTTACGCCTAATTCATGATAGGAGTTAAAGTAATTCGCCGAATTTAAGGAATTCACAGAATCCAAAGAATTGACGATATTCGCGGAATGTGAGGAATTCATGAAATTAAATAAATTCACGAAATTCACGCAGGTATAGAATTTACTGAATTCATGGAATTCATGGAATTTACGAAACTCATGAAATTTACGGAATTCATGGTATATTCGGGATTCATAGAATTAATGGAATTCACGGATTTCCCGTTATTGACGGAACTCATGGAATTAGCGAAATTTTTGGATTTTAAGGAATTCGCCGAATTCATGGCATTCACGCAATTCATAAAATTGACAGAATTCATAAAATTGACAGAATTCATAGAATTTACAGTATGCATAGAATTCACAGAATTAATTGGATTCTTATCATTCATGGAATTCAAGGAATTAATTAAATTCCCATCAATCATGGAAGTCCTAGAATACCCATTCCTCGTGGAATTCAAGGAATTCACGGTATTCATGGAATTCAAGGAATGTGTGGAATTCACGGAATTCATATAATTGGCGAAATTCATATAATTCACGGAATTATTGAAATTCTCGTACTTCATGGAATTCACGGAATTTATTGAATTTATTTAATTCGTAGAATTTACTGAACTCATTCACTTCTTAGGATTAACGTTTTTTTTCGGAATTTGCGGAATTTAAGAGATTTAAGGAATTTAATGAAAACAGCGAACACGACATTCAATTAATTTATGAAAAAAAATTCACAAATTTCTGAATTTCGCAAATTCAAGGAATGCATGGTACACAAAGAATGTACAGAATTTACAGAATTCCATAAATTTAATAAATTTCTTTAATTCATTGGATTCCGCAAATTAAAAAAATTCTACGAAATCCATGAATTAACTAATTTCAGCAAATATTGTTAATTCCGCAACTCCAATGAATTCCGTGAATTCCGCAATTTGAGCGAATACATTGAATCTAATGAATTTCCTAAATTCCATGAATTCAGCGAATTCCTTTAACTCCTTAATTGCGAATAATGGAACGAATACCAGGAATTTCATTAACTGCGCAAATTTCGTAAATTTCATGAATTCCATGAATTCCGCGAATTCCATGAATCCCGTGAATTCCTTGTACTCCTTGATTCCATTGAATTCCGTAAATTAAAAAAATGCCGCAAATTTCTTCAATTAACTAAATTTAGCGAATATTGTTAATTTCGCAATTCCAGCGAATTCCGTGAATTCCACAAATCCAGTGAATACCGCGAATTCCGCGATTTGAGTAAATTCCTTGAATTACATAAATCTTTTGTATTACTTAAATTTCCAAAAACTCCATAAATTACTCGATTTCCATGAGTTAGTCGAATTCTAATAATTTTGTAGTTTCCATAAATCCAGACAATTCCGTTATTTAATTGAATTCCATGAATGCCATGAATTCCTTCAATTTCATAAATGCAAGGTTTACAGATAATTTAGTGAATTCCATAAATTCAACGCATTCCGTTAACTCCTTAATTTCCATTAATTGCACGAATTCCAGGAATTTCATTAATTTCGTGAATTCCTTGAATTTAATGAATTCTTTGAATTCCGTAAATTCCTTGAATTCCAACAATTACA
>JAAAKG020072115.1:0-17245 GCA_010014905.2 Druon quercuslanigerum
ACAAGTTTGGGGTGTAGCGAAACCCCCGGTAACCAGTAGAGGATGAGGTTTTTACCATTACCAGTCTAGGGTTAATGTCATTCTTATGATTTAAACCTAAATTACGTGTACTATCAAATAGTGATTCATAAAAAAATTGTAGATGTGTTTTAGGTGCGCAATTTTCGTTAAATAATTTTGTTTACAACATGTGTCGTTTTTCCATAAATTTAATTTTTCTTATTTTCAATTTCATTTTTCACGAATAAAACTAAAGCTACACGACCTATCAATTAGTGTTTATTAAACAGTTTGTAAGGTTTTTTTTGGGATCATAATTTTTGTTAATTTATCTTTTTTCGTATCTTGTACAGTTTTACCATAAAATCGAAATTTTGATTTTTCATTATCTTTTGTGCAACGTTTTTCTTCTCTTACCTGTTTTCATATCGTGTGTTGTTTGGCTTGTAATTTAGATTTTCGCATATTTAAAATTTTTTATTAATGTTATAACTCTGATAATTTTCTTTTTATCGAAAAAAGTCAGGAGAACAAATTGTTTGCCTTTCTGAGTATTATGAATAGCCGTACATAACATTTGGAAATCTTAAAAAATGGTCCCAACATTTTTGAAAATGCTCGATCTTTTTGAATTTTTATCCAAACTGGCGGGTTAACGAACTCGTCCTTTCTTTTAGGTCCTAAAAAAGTCTGCCAAAACTCGATTTGTTCCGCCAAAACTTGATTTTCGGATTCAGGGGGTCTAGAAACGTGGTGATCTTTTGAAAAACTGTGATGGTGTAAAATTTAGGATAATACTAATACTTTTTCAATCATAAATTATGAGAATTAAAAAACTATCCTAAGCTTTTGGGAATTTAAAGTAACGTATTAAAAATTAATGCAAAAAAGTAACGCCACAGTCACGTGTTACCTTCTGTTAGTAACAGCAACGGTAACGCCTTACAAATTTCTAATAAGTAGCGGTAACTTGAAAACGTTATTTTCCACGGGTAACGTATCAAACACTCGACCATGCCCTTAAGAATATTCTGATTTTTTTTTTCAAGCAAAATTTAACTTCACATGTAGCCGTTATGTGGCGTCGTAATCGCGGGTATATGCTTGGGGCGCCTTACCCAGCAAGTGGTACCTGGGCCATCCTTTAGGTTGTGCGCAGTTGACGCAGTAGACACGGCTCAACTCACCGGTGAGTTTTCTCTCTATAAAAAAAAAAACTTACACACGCACGTGTTACTACTCTCTACTCTAAATTCAATCACACATTTTGATGTGACAATACTTTTAAACTAAAACGCATATTTCATTTATGGGTGGACCAATTGCCGCGCCGAAAATGTGAGAAAATGTGAAATTCGGCGATGTGCGACGTTTGAATCCGACGGCCCTGTTTTAGGACTTAAAAATTGGCGATCGAGACCGCTTTTTTACTTCCGAAAAAAAACCGCGGCGCGCTGGGCAGCATATGTTTTCAAATTTGATATTTTCGTGTGACAGGCATCAAACCATGTAATCGAAGGTGACCTGTATATTTCCAAGGTTGCTAAAAACTATATATTTTTATTTATTTTTCAAATTAATGCCGGCTAACAGAGTTTCATGACAATTACGTGGCTAAGTAATTGCGTTTCATCGTTACTAGGTCGTTACGCACGGAACGTTCGCAACCAACCGCGTACCTACGTTATTTTCAGGCTGCAATCGGATCGAGGTTCATTACGAGAATAGGAAACCTTTGGGAAAACAAATGATATGTTTATATATTTGATGGAAACCCGGTATTACTGTTATCAGGGTGGCCACTGGACCGGCAAATGACAGTGCATTTATTTTTATTTACTGTATTAATTTAATTAAACATCTATCCAATCACGTGATGTAATGTAATTTAAAATAAGGTTCATCTCAACTTTTTAATGTTAAGTTCAATAGTTAACTTTCAATTATTAAATGATTTAATTTACAATGCGTAATTATCAAATCTTTTACTTGCAGAATTTTTCAAAAAAAATTTTGCAAAAAAAAAAATGATGAACTGAAACTGAACGTAAATATAACATTTTTAGAACTTGTTTTTCATACAAAATTCGTTTTCTTCTTTAATTTGCAATAGTTAATTGAAAGTTCAGGTTTTTAAATTGAAAAATATGCTATTGTATTCTTGGCTCATGGTTAACCTCTTTCGGCCGAAAGGTCCTTGAGGATGCTTTAGATTCTTTGGGATTAAAACTTCATCCTTTGGTGGAAAAGTCGCTTTCGGTTGAAAGTGCATTATTTTTCATTAAAAAGTCTAATATTATATTTTCGGTTTAGAATTGATCTCTTTGTTAATAATGCTAATACATTTTAGTAAAAATTTAATTATTTTATTGAAAATTGAACTATTTCAATAAAAAGTCATCTTTTTCGGTTGTAAGTATTATTATTTTTGTTTGAAAGTTCGATCATTTGGTTGAAGATTCATATTTGCAGATTGAAAATTTAACTACATAATTAAAAATTCAAGTTTGTTGTTGAAAATACATTTTTTTGCTTGTAAGTTAAACTATTTTTTTGTAAGTGCAACCGTTTGGTTGGAAAATGATTTTTTGTTTTGATAAAAATTTAAATGCTTGTTAGAAAATTTATGGTTCATGATTTTTTTGTTGAGAATTCATCTTTTATAGTTAAAGTTTCACTGTTTTGTTGAAAATGTAAGATATTTCTGCTAGAAATCCTAGGATTTACATTATATATTTGACTTGGGAGTTCTAAATTGTTTAATTATTTAAAAAATATATGTAATAAAGCAGTCAGTATTGAATATTAATTATTATTTTAAACGCTTAAAAGTCAACCCGGAAGAATGTAATCACTGACAAAACAAGTAGAAAGATTCTTATATCATAATTTTACATGAGAATTTAATAAACATTTCAATCTATAAAATGTTTTGGTGAAAAAGTAGATTTTTGCGTGAAAAGGTTGACATTCGTAAATAATGTTTTGGCAAATCAATAGTTCTCCAATTGGCTCTCTGATATGGAATTTATTAGATTTGAAAAAACTCTGATAATCTCCTTTTCAACAATTAAAAACTAAAAGCATTTGAAATTGAAATTTGTCAAGAAAAAGCGTTTTAAGTAGTAATGATTTTTAAAATTTAACTGTAGTTAAAGTTTTAAAAATTGGACAATAATTGATTTTATATAAAAAAATTCTGAATTTGTTCAAAATTTAACAATTTACAGATGTTAGCGTCAAAAACTGAACTATTTTAATTTGTAAGCCTTAATATTCAAACAAATATAAACGTCCGTTTGAAAATTTATAAACAATTTTTAATTTAAAAATAAAAATTAATAGATTCATAAGAGCGCTTTTATTCAAATTCAAATCTCAGTCAGATATTGTTTCTGTCTGAATCTTTCCATTCTCAACCCATTGCATTTAAATTTTTCAATGAACAAAAAGAATAATTTTCTAATCTTTAGAAGTATTTGACTGTTCATTTAAAATAAGCAATTATAATTCAAGTATTAAAAACGATATATCTTGAATGGTTCATATTTCCTTGTTACAATTGTGATTTTTAATTGAAAGTGTTGAATTTCTATTTTCTATGCCAGAAAAAAGCTATTTTTGTGAATTTTTCCGAAACTATTAATAATGACATTTCATAACAATCGGTTCAGTAGCTTTTGAGATATTTACAACAGGCGGTGTAAAAAAACGTGGTTTTGAAAAATAGGCGGTGAAAGTTTAAAAAAAATGAAAAATCATATAAAAAAGACCTAACGCTCAATGAGCGCTCTCTGTACCATAAAAAACGCCTTCTGATTGTTCCAGAAGAAAGTTTTGATCCAATTTAGCCTGTCCTGTGTCCATAGTCTAGGAGCCGGGTGGGGGGGGGGGGTGTCCGTGGCCGATGGAGGTAACGGGATCCACCCAAGTGTTTTTTTTATGTATTTTGACCTCCTGATTACGAATTTCGAGGGTGCATTGTCCAAAAGTAAATAGGTCATTAGTTATTAACAATTTAATTGACCACAGTTATTATAGTACCGGACATGTATTCTTCATCACACGGAGAATGCTTCGGTCTTTCAGATTGAAAAAAACTTAAATAGAACTTTAGATACAGCGAACCGAGTAATTTCAGATCGTAAGCGGCGGAAGCCCGAACGCGCCGGGCGAGCGGCCGGGAAGACACCTTAACGAAAATTGTTATAACTCGAGTTCTAATCAACATTTTTTAGATCTGAAAAAACAAATAAAAAAATACATAAAAAACACTTTGGTGGAGCCCGTTACTCCTAGACTATCAATTCTTCTTCGAAGCATCAGTCAAGCGGCGCGGCGGGTCTTGGTCGCGCATACTGGCTACCCGAGTAAAAATTCTTCGACTTGGCTTTGATTTGAATTGCCCCCAATCAAGACATGCTAAAGTCGAAAAGGTCGACTTGAGCATGTCTAAGTTTTGAGACTGAGCCATACTTCAATTTAAGCCTTGGAGACAAGTTTCTGTGCCTTGAAGACATGTTTATGTCTTGAACCGCATATTTATGACTCCAAAACGAGCGGTTTATAACTTCGAGTGTATACCTGCCCTAAAAGAAGGGTAATTTTGACTGTCATTAAAGCTAATCTTTGTTAATGATTAAACAATCTTGTATATTTTTATACAATGTATATATCCAATGAATTCATTTATGGATTGTCATTTGTATTATACTTGTTTGACGAGGATACCGAAAATGTTGTTTGTTTTTACGCTTTTTTAACGGCTTAGGAGATCCCCCTAAAGAATTACAATTTTAATTTTTTCGAAGAAAATTTGTAAGGGTTATACAATACGAGGCTCGTCTTGAGATAAGTAAACGTCGTCTTAGCCAAGACAAGGCTCGAATTAAGACAAGTAAACGCTGCCTTACCTTCCGTGACCATAAGTGTCGACTCAGTTTTGAGACGCAGCCAGACATCGATGTCTTGGAAACGAACTGAAGACATCACCAAGTCGAACTCAAGTCGAAGCATTTTTACTCGGGTAACTGAGTGGTTCAGATATAGTTACGTTCGAAGGGTGGACAAGTACAGTTTCACTATTTGAATCTTTAAAAAATGTTGAGAGAATATTTTTTAATACATTTACTTTCGAAAAATGTAAAAAACTCGATCGTTTGAAAGTTTCAAAGTAAAATGCTGCCTTAAAACGCACACATCTTTGTTGCATCTGATTTTAAACAATGAACATTTTCATCATGTCTTCATTTGCTTTCGTCTCTCAAAAATTTTACAACTTAAAATTGCATAGAGTATTGGGCGCACTTTTAAGGATCGGTGATTTACAGTGTGATTATACTTTGCTCACAATTATTAACAATTAGGGTGATTACTATAATAACTATACAGGTATAATGCTGTTTTTTCAGTTGCATGATAATTTTTATTAAAACGCGCAATACGGGTGTTTCATTACGGTTCGGGTGTTTCATTTCTGATAAAAAAAACCTATGATAAAAAAGTAAAAGAAAAATAAGAAAATCTTTTTTAGATGATAACGCATGGTAGCTTAATTAGTTTTTTTTCGTACTCAAATATCCTGTTCAAAAGGAGGACTGAACTAAATAAAATTTGAACTCTCTAAAGTTATTATTTAAAAGTACAAAAGGGTGTTTACTCACTTGAAAAACTTGGAATTGTCAGGAAATTTTGAGATGCCTGAAAAAACCTGGAACACCACGGAATTTTTGAGAGCGTGCTTAAATTTTGTTAAAATTTTTATGTGAAATTAAATAGCATTGTTTTTTCATTTATAAAAGTAGCTTTATATTACTGGATTAACGTATTTTGTTGTAAATTCGTTTTTTTATGTTGAATTTAATTGTTTTGTATTTAAAATGATTTTTTTGGTTGACAATTTAACTACGTGATTGAATGTTAGACTCTTGTGTTAAAAAATCATTTTTTTGTTGGAGATTCATCTATTTAACTACAATTCACATCTCCGGTTGAAAGTTCGTTTTTTCAAGGCGGGAAATTAATTTTGTTTAAATTGCAAATGTAATATTTGATGAATTTGTTTTTTTATATTTATATTTTCAGATCGAATTAATTTTCATCACACTGAAAAAATTGTCCAAGGATGCGTTTACTCTAGTTGAATAAATACTATTTGGAGGCTAAAGGCATGACATATAATATCTTTGGTGATATTTCTTTGATACAAAGAATATTTTTTTGCAATAACTGTATAAAAGCATATCGAATCCTGCAGGATATAATATTAGTGCATGAATACATTTCGTCTTTTAATCCCCGTGTAGCATTATACCGACCTGGACCATTATACATTATTCTATTCATATTTTCATATAATCATTAAAATTGACTCAATTTTTTTGTTTATGTATAGTAGAGGAAAACGTGAGTTTCAAGAAGAACTCAACAACAAAATTAAAAAAAGTAAGCAACAAACATGAAGACAGAAAAAATTGAAAAAATTCTCTCTTTTACGAAAAATTATATAAAAGAAAAAGGGCGGCTAGGTTCACCAAAATTCGGTGAGCATAGACCAAATATTTTTGGTGTGCCTAGACACTTGGAAGTAAAAAAAAAAATATTTTTCTTTTCTCGTTATTTAAATTTAAAATACCTAGTTACGTGAGGAAAAAATCGAGGGCACCTATGTCACGTCACGCTAACTTAATCTATATTCATTTATAATATAACTATTTACTATGAAAAATTGATGTTATATAAAGAAATCACAATTACTTAGTTACCTGTGACTTTCTACTTCGTTTGAATTATTATTTTGTAAATTTTTCTAGCAAAACAAACATGTTGCAGTAGTTTTCTTTCCTTTTAATTCTAGAAATTCAAATGAATTATTAATAGAAACATTTCAGAAAGTCCAACTATTTTTAGTTGAATTAATCGTTTTTAGTTTCAAACGTCTAGTAATATATTTTTTAATTGAGAATTCATCTTTTTTGGTTAAAACTGTGTTCAATCCTGATAAAAATTCATCAAACTTATTGTTATTTTTTTCTTCTTTAACTTAACAATCTTGTTTGCTTGAAAATTGATTTTTTGATCTGAAAATTTAACTGTTCCATTTTTTGTTAAAAATTTATACTTTTTAGTTGAAAATTCAACTATGCTGTTGAAAATTCTTTGTTGGTAGAAAATTATTCTGGTTCGAAAATTTATGTGTTTTTGATAGCAATTTCTTTCTTTGTTTGTAAAAACAACTGTCTTGTTGAAACGTCATTTTCTTATTGTTGAAAATGTTGTTAAAACTTCGTGTTATTCGGTTATAAATAATACTTTTTCTGAGAATGTAATAATTTCATTTTTGGTTGAAATGTTATTTTTTTTCGTTGAAAATGGAACTATGTTGTTGATAATTCATGTGTTTTGCTGGACATTCGTCTTTCTGGAAGAACATTATTCTTTATGTTGCTAAGTTCATTTTTTGGTTAAAAATTGAATTTCTAAATTTGAACATTTTGCAATTTTTTTGGAAAAAGCTTTCCTGTTTGCTTGAAAATTCCTCGTTTTTGGTTAAAATTTCATTTCTTTTCTTTTGTGGAAATTAATTTTTTCAACTGAAAACTTTAGTAGAAACTACAATTTCCCGTTAGAAAGTGTGCTTTCGTTGAGTTGAAAATTCGTCTTTTTTGTAGCAAATTTTTCTTGTTTGGAAATAGATATTTTTTGTAAAGATTCATTATGTTTGATTAAAATAATAATTGAACTATTCTATTTTTGTTTGAAATTTTTTTTTCAGTTGAAAAATTCAACTGTCTGGTTCAAAATTCATGTATTTCTTGGAAATTCGTCTATTTCGATCAAATATTCTTCTTCTTTTCCTGAAAATGGTTCCATCTTTAGCAATTATGTTCAAAATCCTCCTGTATTTTTGTTAATAATTAATTTTCAATGAGTATTGAACTATTCCATCTTTTAAATCTGTCTTTTTTGGTTAAAATCAATTTCTTTAATGAAAATTTAATTTACTTGTTGAAAAACTGACTTTATTGTTTTAGTTGAAAAATAATTTTTATTTTTACCAAGAGTTCGTCTTTTTTATTGAAAATTCATCTTTTTGGTGGAAAAATAATTTTTGTGGTTAAAATCTAAATAGTTCGTTTAAACCTCGTTTTTTTGAGTTATTATTTTTTCCTATTCTTGGTTGAAAATTCCACCTATTTTTTGATAAATTCGTTATTTTTGTTGTAAATTTATTTTTTTAAACTTCCTCTTTTCTTTAGAAAACTATTTGTTTGAAAATTTCTTTCCTTGGTTGAGAATGCATTGTTTACTGGTAGAAATACAGTGTTATAATTTGTAATTCTGTTTTTTAGGTAGAAAATAGTTTGTTTAAAAGTTCTTTTTTTCGATTAAAAATTAATTTGTTGGGTTGAAATGTAAATATTTGTTTAAAACTTCTTTTTGGTAGAATATTATTGCTGTTGTTTGTGCATTTACTTCTCCGTTTAAAAATTGAACTATTCTATTGTAAATTCGATTGCTTTATGTTTCTTCAAAATTGATTTTTTAGATTTATAATTTAACTGTTTAATTTTTGGTTGAAACATTATATTTTTCAGTTAAAAATCCATCTTTTTTTTGGAAAAAAATTATCTTTCTTGATTGAAAATCATCTACTTTCGTTAAAAACTATTTTTTAAATTGATAACTCAACTATTTTGTTGAAAATTTGATTGTTTTTGGGTTGATACAAAATTTCTTCACTGAAAATTTAACTGTATCGTTTTTTATTGAAAATGTATCTGTTCTAGTTAATTTTTTTTCGTTTAAAAGTGAACTATTAAGTCGAATTTTTTTTTTATTTTTCTAGAAAATTGACCGTTTTCAGTTGAAAATTTGCTTTTTTCTGCATTAAATTATTATTCTTGTTTGAAAATGCATCTTTCTTGGTTGGAAATTCTTTTTTTGTTGTTGAAAATTGATTTTTTGAACCATAAAAATTTAACTATATGGTTTTCGTTTGATTTTTTTAAATGTGAAACTTTAACAATTTTGTTGAAAATTTGTTGTTTTTTTTTGTTTGAAAATTGACATTTCTCAGTTTAAAAAAATTATTTTTCTTGTTTAAAAATTAATTTCTTTTAATTCATGTATTCATTTCTTTGGTTGAAAAAGCATCTTTTCTAAAAAAAATTTGGATTTAAAATTATTTTTTTGAATCGATTTTTTTAAATTTTGAAATTCTGTTTTCGGTAGAAAATTGTTGGTTTGAAAATTAAATTATTTTATTATTAATTTTAGATGTTAATTTTGTTTGTCTACTGGAGTATATGCGCATGTGCCGACTCTTCAGATTCGCACACTATTTTGACAGGTCGAGGCTTTAATTGCTGCTGCGAAAATACTCCAATTCTGAATGTGTTCATAATTTTCACGTTAGCTGGTACAACGCCCGAAAATATTTCATTCATAACAAAGAAAGGAGAAATTATAGGAGCAGTGTCGCTAGAACTGGGGCTCGCATGCTCAGGTAGACCGAATAGAATCAAATTCCTTCTTTTTGCATTCCTCTGAACTATTTCTAGCATGCATTTAAGAACAACCGCTTCCTCATCCACTAATTGGGAGCTAGAGTTTTGAGATTCAAGATTATCGATCCTACCTTCTACAGTCTCAACTTTCTTTGTCAGATCCTCCACTGTTCTCTCTGTGGTTTCAACTCGGATAAAAACATTGTCAATCCTGGAGGACAGACTGTCAATTTTGTACGAGAGATTAGATACAGATGTTGAGACTTCTTTTATCTACTTAACACTTTCATACCGGAAACGGAAGTCCAATCTTGTCTCAATATATATATTTACATGCAGTAAATGATATTTTTTACTTCACAATAGGTCTAATGATTCTAAGGTAATTCGGGATTTAAAAACATATATAAATTTTAGGAGTAGCTAGATCGTCCTTGGTAAGTCGGGCCAGTTCGAGTTCGTGCTCGTGTATTTTCGGCTGGTCTTCGCAGCATGTAACAGCCGACTCACGGAGACGTTACGTTTGAATGTGTTTCTCACAGATAGGAAAGGGGTGGGGGCCGAAAAATCCCACATTCTGGAGACACTGATTGATCGTATCAAATCGATATAGTTATACGTCTCGACATCTAGCGGCGCTACATAGAAAAAAATATGGAACCAAATAGTTGTCTAGTTTCGAAACTTATTATTACCATAAATTTGTAAGAATAGAAAAGTGTGTCACATAGGATGAACAAAAAAACAAAAGACGGACCGCGCCGATCTTTTTGACTGTAGTAGCCACTCTCTCCGCGCTCTGGGACTGATTCGGTTTCATGCTCGGCAGATACAGCTACCATCGCTATTATACTATACTATAGTATACTCTCTCGCTCGGCGAGGCGACCCCGTTTTGCCGAGCATGGGACTGATTCGTTCCCAAGCTGGGAGGCGCGGAGTCACTTAAATATTTTGGAAACAAGTGATCTTATACATGGCATATTTGTTTCTAAACACAGGGATCAAATGATTCCTGCACTCCTAATGGGATATGACAGTTCCATATTTTTTTCCGTGTACTGATGCAAGTATCATCTTTACCCTCTCACGTGATTCCGATTTCTTCCCTAGGGAGAAAAATGGTGAAATAGACAACTGCGCATGCGTTAACTGTCTTTTTTCCCCAGTTTTTTAAAAATCACTTTGCGTTCATTCTACAAGCACGCAAATCGCATTTTTCAAATAGGTATTGAAAAAATATTTTTATGTTAAACTCAAACACATTCAGATGTTAAAACTGTCCGAGCGCATTGAAATTTCACAACTTTATTTTACGGCTATATGTTTTCAATATTACAATTATGGAATATTATAATTTTTGTACATTTCCAACAAATCAAAATTATCTAGCCTTAAATAAAATTGGATAACGATTTTTTTTTCTGTTTGAAGGAGAGAATAATGATCTTAAGTTTCAGATTTATTGACTCAACATATTTGACAAAATGTTTATAAATTTAAAATAAAATTTGAGTTTAAGTAACTAAAAATAGATAGAATTTTAAATTCTGATTACAGATCATTCATTTTGCTATTATTTACCCCCGTTTTTATATTGAATTAAAAATATTGAACATAACCTCAATTCGACTGAATGTATCATCTGATCGACATTTCATACCGTTTATCTGTTTTTCTTACGTGTATGAACATCAAAGTTTATTTTCAAATTCAAAAATAAGTTATCAATTAATTACCATGAATAATTAAACTCCTAAAATATTTACAGGCGTTATTTGACAACCATACATGTAATATCTCAGATATTTCAATTAAACTTTTTGGATTTTAGAGAGTAACATCTGACTTTAAAAAAATCTACAGATGTCGATTTTGTACATCTAGATTATTATTCTATAGTTAAAAATAAAATATGTTAACCCTGAACATCTAGATGTTACGTTTAAACATCCAATTTTCACCGTGAAGTAACAAAACGGGACCTCATAAATACTTATTTTAATCAGAATTTTTGAATTTTAATGTTTAATTTCTGAGTTTCTACTTAATTTAAAATTCCATGATCAAATTACCCAGAACATTTCATTCTTTCACATATGTTTATATTTATGGAAAATTCTTTCTTCCGTGATATTATTTTAAATTAAACTCTCAGAATGCCAGCTATAGTTCATTCTAAATATTTGATTCAGTTTGACACGATTCAGACATTAAATTATTCGTGATCAAAATTGGCTAGAGATATTGCATTCAAAACCATTTAAATCTATTTGATAGTGGCAGATACATTTTTGCCTATTTATAAAACCATGAGGCGGGTAACATGTTCAAGATTGGCCTGCCAATGTCATATGTGTTTTACAATTATGTTAATATATTAATTATATTGTATGATATTTTTTCACTCTTTCCAAAGATATAAAAAACTGCTAAGTTATTTCGATTTTTTGAAAAAAAAATTCCCATTTGGTATATTTTTTTTTGTTTTTCGGGAGAAAAAATATTTTTTTTTCCAAAGCCTTTACCGTTTTGAAATTTTTGATATTTTAATGTTTTTCTTGTTCTAGTTTGTTAAATTTTTAACACTCTTTCCGAACCGATGCGAAAAACGAAGAGAAAGTAAAAAGTGGTATAGCTATTTCGATTGTTTGAAAAGACAAATCACGAATTTTTTTCAAAACAGTTACCTTTTTTCGTGAAAATTTTTAGAGTGATAGGTTAGAATATATACTATAGTTCTGTATAGGTGAGCCTATGAGTAGTGCCGTTTTCGGGGCTGTAGGAGAGTACAATTCCGAGGAACCATTAACTCCCACTCCATGCCACTACTCGAGCGGCTGGAGCCTCGATGATATTTCATATTACCCTCCGAGTAGTGCCACCAGCCAAGTGACCCAGAATCGCTGTTTTTCACGATTGAAACAAGCGTATTCGCAGTACATTTTTTTTATCAACTTATCGTTTCTCAAAACGAAAAAAAACCTCATATGAAAAATCGTTAATAAAAAACGTGAAATCCTTCCTCAGGATAGAGTTTTCACATTTTTTCGTTGCCCCAATTGACGCGGTTGCCGAAAAAATTGACAACTAGTGTTTCAAGGCTTGACAGAGTATGTCAAACGATTTTAAACGAAAAAGTGGACGCGTCAAATAACTTTAATAAGAAGAAATTCATAAAAGTATCACGGTCAATACATTTTTCATTTCATATTTTAAAAAATAATTTTTAATTTCTATAGTTTTTTTCGCAAAAACATAAATATAAGATTAAAAATTTGCAGAACTTATTAATATACAGAATATATATTATGTATTATAAAAGTACAAGTGCGATAAAACTACCAATTCATAATAAGAGAATCAATACAGCGCAATTATTATTTGCAGCATAGAATCTCTCAAATAAATACAAAAACATAGCTCATGTATTGTAATACATTAAATATTTTCTGAAATACAAAACAATGTATTTTGGATGAAATTACATTCTTCAAACATTTCATGCACGTAATATTTTCCGTGAAGATAAAAAAAAATAAAATCAAAAGTGGTAATTAGATATTGTAGTTTGGGCTGTACTGTATTGTTTCTGTGTTTTTCAGAATTTTTAGTATTCGCGAAAATGTTAGAAATTTCGAAAACCGTTTAAATGATATAAAAACTGTCATAAAGTAGAAGTTTCACTGAAAAAATGCACACTCATATTGGAAAAAACCGCGAGTTTCAGCAACTTGGCTAGCGGCACTACTCGGAGGTTGCGATATGAAATTCTCGAGGCTCGAGAAGTGGCGTGGAGTACGGGTCGCGCTTGAGCGATAATTAGGAGAAGTGGCACTACTCGTAGGGGCGCTACTTGTAGGTTCGCCCGTATATCTTTTGATACCTACAGGGTGGACACACAGGGGCTTACCAAAAAGGATGCAACCCGCCTTACATGCCAATGATATTCTTATGGGCTTGTATGTCGGATTGCATACTTCTTGGTGACTCCCAGCGTGTCGTCCACCCTGTATGTCAAGGCGAATAAAATAATTTTTTTCTGATTTGAAGTAGAATATAACAGTGAAATACAATAAATGCCAGAACAATAAAAAGAAAAAATAGAAATTTGTTTCTCTCGAAATACAAATACGCCCTGGTTAAAAAATGTATAGTAAGTTAGCTATATATTACCTATCACTCCTACAACGTTCAAGAACAAAAAAAGGTAGCTGCTTTGAGAAAATTTCGTGCTTTAATTTTTTGTTAGACTAAACAAATTGACTAGTTTTTATTCTTTCTTAACTTTCCCATAAGTTTCGAAAGAGTGCAACAAATTTGACAAACTGGAACAATAAAAACCTTAAGGTCTCAAAAATTTCGAAAAGGACAAGTTGGAAAAAAAAAGGTTCTTCTGAAAAATAAAAAAAATACGAAATGAGAAATTTATGTTAAGTATAAGACTGTATTAGTAGAGGAAGTGGCTCGAATATGGCACATCAATTACTTTTAGATGGATTGCAGGGAATCTATGAACCGAAATTGCATGAATAATAGGTCAGTTGAAAGGGCTTGTGAATGAACTTTCGAATGGTATGATTGATTTTATTACATCACCAGCGGTTCTTTTTTAAGTAAAGATTTTCCAAAAAACGAGGTTTTCGGACAGCGAAAAAGGGTGGCTGGAATATGGCACACTTAGAAAAAAATAAAAATACACACAAAATAAGCAAGTTACCAGTATGAAAATATTTGTTAGTATAATTTTAAAGAATATAATGGAAAGCGAATTTTTTGAAAATAGTCGCGCAGATCCATAGGGATGATATTGCTCCGGTGCAATTACTCTGGGACCATTCGTTGCAGGTAGTAGACTTTACCCAAAATATTTCTTCTGTCAAAGTGTATGATCCATCGCAGAAAATGCATTAAGTACATGAATCAGTTCCTGTTAACGCTTAGAAAGTTGAATAATGTCTATCAGCCATTTTTAGTAAAAAAAAGTGTGTCATATTCAAGCCACTACCCATAAATTGTTCACGTGTAAAACGTTTTTTAACCATTTTTTTCAATGCAGCACCCCCACAGTGCTATATTAGAAAATGCAATTTATGTCTTTTTTTTAGTTTGATTATAACTCCTTTAAAACACGTAAAATGTGGGATTACCTGAATTCATTTTTCAAACTTACTTGTACATATATTTCAATTTTTCCTGGAATTAGTTTAAAAGGTACTGAAACAATAGATTAAATTTTTTAGAAATGCAATTTTGCGTTTCAAGTAAAATATAAAATAAGAGTCATTTATATTTTTTAATGAAAATAATTCTTCGATGCTTTTTTATCTTGTAAACTGATTAAGGAGTTTTTAGTTGATTACTAATTCCAAGCAACAGAAAAGAAAATTCAGATTAAGAAAACAATATGTATAAAATAAAAATTATTGAAATAATTCAATGAAAACAATTTATTCAATGCTTTTTATATTGTCAACTATTTAATTAATCTTTAGTTGATATTGTTTTGAAAACAAGATTAAATTACATGAAGATTCAATTTATGATGTATTAAATTAAGTAATATAAATTGATTATTTACTTTTAGATTATGTAATTCAATATTAGGTATTACTTTTAAAATAAAAGCTTATTTTCTCTTTCGAATATCTCTATTAAATGTTATGATTTTTCGTGTGATTGTGAAGTGAAATGAGTATCTAAATTCAATTTTTAAAAGTATGAGTAAATAATTTCAATATTTTTCGAAATTAGTTTTAAAGGTTTTAATAAATTAAACGTATATAAATGCTGTTTCAAATTTAAAGAAAATATAATTTAAAAATTATTAGAATGATTCAATGAAAATGATTGTTTAAAGCTTTTAATGGCTTTAACTGATTAATTTTTAATTTATGCTATCAAAACTTACAATTTCTGGAATTAATTTAAAATGTTATTAATAAATCAAATTGCAAGAAGGGAAATCTCAAATTTGAAAAAAGATATTAAGCAAAGATTATTTGAGTGCTTTAGTGAAAGTTATAGTCAACTGCTTCTCATATTTTGAAATAATTAATTAATTATTAGCTGAATAATTTTTTCAAAATAATAAATTACGTATAGATTAAAATTTAGTTTCTTAAAATTAGGTGACATAAATAATAAAAGTTTATTTGTATTAAAACGTTCCTATTTCAATTGTTTGTTGTATTTTCAAATGATTCTGATGTTGTGAAATGGGTATCTGCATTAAATTTTTAGATTTATATGTCAATGTGTTTTAATTTTCTTTGAAATTAGTATAAACGGTTACCAATAAATAACATTTTCAGAAATGAAAGTGAAAATTAAAAATAAAAATTAGCATAAAAATGATTTGAATGTCTAAATTAAAATGATAGTTTAATGCTTTTTACGTTATAAGTACATTAATTAATTATTACATGTTTTGTTCACAATATTAAATTATATAAATATTAAATTGTAATTTCTTATAATTAAGTAAGATCAATTTTTTATTTATTTCAAGTTTATGTAATTTAATATTGGTCATAATTTGAATGATGAAAGTTTGTTAAGGTTTAAAATGCCTCCATTCCAGTTACATTAGTTTTGTAAAGTTTCGCGATGTTAAATGAGCGTCTGAATTCTGATTTCGAAATTATTTGCGAGTATATTTTCATTTTTCCTGGAATAGTTTAAAATGTTATAAATAACTCACATTTTCTGAAGAATGTAGAATCAAAATTATTTAAATGATTCACTGAAAATAATTATTTAATGATTTTTATGTTATAAACTGATTAATTACTTACTAGCTGATAATTATTTTTATAAAAATATTAAATAAAATAAAGATTTAATTTAAATTTTTCTCGATTAAGTAACAGAAATAGGTTATTTACTTTGAGGTTATGTAATTGAATTTTGCATATGATTTGTATAATGAAAGTTTATTTATATTTAAAATACCCCTATTCCTGATATATAATTTTGTAAATTTATAAAAATAATTTTTTAATGCTTTTAATTTTAATAAGCCATTAATTAATTATCAGCTGAATAATTTCGTTAACAATATTAAGTTACGTACAGATTGAACTTTAATTGTGTTCAATTGAGTCACAGAAATTTGTATAGTAAAATTATTTTTATTTCTGAAATACCTTAATTTCAATTATGTAATTTTTGTAGGTTTGTATGATGTTGTGGAATGTGTATCTAAGTTCAATTTTCACAAATATATTGTAACTTTTCTTAAATCAGTTGAAAATTATATTATTAATTCTAATTTTTATAAAAACATAGAGTAGAAATAATTTTAATATATCACTGAAAGTAATTGTTCGTTGATTTTTATGTTGTAAACCGATTAATTAATTAATTATCTACTGATTAATTTCTTCACAATATCGAGCTTCACTAAAATCTAAAAGGGTTTCCGTTTTCGGTACCGATCGCGAAAGTACTCTTTTGTGTCAAAAACGGGTTTATTGGCTTTTGTAAAGGGAATAAAGGTAAGTAGATGCAGAAAGTAAGTGGTTTGATGTAAAAATTTGGAGAGTGTGAAGGTTTTAGATTAGGAGTAGGAAAAATAGTTGCTGGGGTGGGGGGGGGGGGGCAAGAGCGATTAATGAAAAGATCGTGCAAAGTGAAAACGAAAGATTGAAGAAAAGATTAACCCTAGAATGGTTATGGGGGTTCCAGCGCACCCCATTTCAAAGTTCAAAGTACTCTCCTGACTTAGGGTAGGT
>JAAAKG020072136.1:0-17245 GCA_010014905.2 Druon quercuslanigerum
TTTTGGTTAAAAATTAATTTTTTTGTTTAAAAATTTAGCTTTTTGAGTTGGAACTTCATATTTTTGTCAGAAACTTCATTTTTTTGTGGAGAATTAATTTTTTTTTGAAACTTCCACTATTGCGTTGAAAATGGATTTTTCTTTTTTTTTTAATTGATCTTCTCTAGTTTAGAGTTTTACAATTTAGTTGAAAATGTTAATATTTTGTTGAAAATACGTCTTTTTTAGTAGAAAAGTAATCTTATTACTCAAATTTCACCTTTTTGGTTGAAAATTAATTTTTTTTGTTTTTAAAAATGATTTTTTTTACTGAAAATTGAACTATTTCATTTTAGATTAAAAAATTATCCGCTTTAGTTTAAACTATCTTTCTGGTGGCAAACTTCTTTTTTTTAATTCATTTTTTTTTTGTTTGAAAATTGAACTACTTTCTTGAAAATTTGCACTTTTGTAGAAGAAAAATAATCTTATTACTGGAAATTCTATATATATTTTTTTTTTTAAATTTAGCTTTTTGAGTTAGAACTTCATATTTTTGTCAGAAACTTCTTTTTTTTGTGTAGAATTAATTTTTTTTTAAACTTCCACTATTCCGTTGAACATTGATTTTTCTTTTTTTTTTAAATTGATCTTTTCTAGTTTAGAATTTCACAATTAAGTTGAAAATGTTTTTTTTTGTTAAAATTTTTTTTTTTTATTGAAAATTTAACTGTTTCATTTTACATTAAAGAATTATCCGTTTTAGTTAAAGCTATCTTTTTGGTTGCAAAGTTCTTTTTTTTTAAATTGATCTTTTTTCTTGAAAATTTGTCTTTTTTTAATACAAAAATAATCTCATTTCTTGAAATTCCATTTTATTGGCTAAAAATAAATGTTTGTTTTGTTTAAAAATTTTGCTTTTGTTAGTAGGAAGTTCATCTTTTTGTCTAAAATTTCTTCTTTTTTTGTAGAGAATTCATTTTTTTTAAACTTCAACTACTTTGTTAAAAATTGTTTTTTATTTTTTTTGTTATTAATCTTCTTTGCAATATAATTTGACAATTTATTTAAAAATTTAACTATTCTGTTAAAAATTAATATTTTTCAGTAGAAAAGTATTATTATTTTTTTTTAAATCATTTTTTTTGCTAAAAATATATTTTTTTCGTCGAACATTTTTGTTTAACGGAAAATTTTATTATTTAATATTTGATCCAAAATACATCTTTTTTAGTTAAAAAGTTCTCTTTTTATGGTAAAAAATTTATTTTTTTGATAGAGAATTCATTTTTTTGGTTGAGAATTAACTTTTTTTTGTTAAAACTATTTTTTTTATTGGAAATTTAAGTTTAAGTAAAAAATGTATCCTTTTAAGTTGAAACTTTATCTTTTTGGTGGGAAACTTCTTTTTTTTTAATTCATTTTTACTGTTTTTTTTTCAATTGAACTATTTTGTTGAAATTTGTTTCTTTTTTAGTAAAAAAAGTAATCTTATTACTTGAAATTCCATTTTTTGGCTAAAAATCTATTTTTGTTGTTTTTGAAAATTTAGCTTTTATGAGTTGGCACTTGATCTTTTTGTCGAAAACTTCTTTTTTTTATAGAGAATTAATTTTTTTTGTTGAAACTTCAACTACTTCTTTGAAAATTGTATTTTATTTTTTTGTTATTGATCTTCTCTAGAATAGTATTTCACATGTTGGTTGAAAATGTAAATATTTTGTTGAACATTTGTCTTTTTTTAGTAGAAAAGAAATCTTATTACACAAATTTCACCTTTTTGGTTGAAAATTCTTTTTTTTTTTTGTCAAAAATTATTTTTTTTTCACTGAAAATTTAACTATTTTATTTAAAATTAAAAATTTAGCTGTTTTAGTTAAAACTATTTTTCTGGTGGCAAACTTCTTTTTTTTAATTCATTTTTTTTTTTTGAAAATTTTTCTTTTTTAGTAAAAAAATAATCTTATTACTTTAAATTCTATTTTTTGTGGTTAAAAATCAATTTTTGTTTGAAAATTTAGCTTTTTGAGTTGGAACTTCATTTTTTTGTCAGAAACTTCTTTTTTTTGTGGGGAATTAATTTTGTTTTGAAACTTTCACGATTGCGTTGAAAATATTTATTTTTTGTTGAAAATTCATTTTTTTTGGTTGAGAATTAATTTCTTTTGTTAAAAATTATTATTTTTTTACTGAAAATTTAACTATTTCATTTAAAATTAAATAGTTATCCGTTTTAGTGAAAACTATTTTTCTTGTCGCAAACTTCTTTTTTTTATTAATTTTTTTTTTGGATAAAAATCGAACTATTTTCTTGAAAATTTGTCTTTTTTAGTATAAAAATAATGTTATTATTTAAAATTCCATTTTTTTTTGGTTAAAAATCAATTTTTTTTTTGAAAATTTAGCTTTTTGAGTTGGAACTTCATATTTTTGTCAGAAACTTCTTTTTTTGTGCAGAATTATTATTTTTTGAAACTTCCACTATTGCGTTGAAAATTTATTTTTATTTTTATTTTTTAAATTGACCTTCTCTAGTTTAGAATTTGACAATTTAGTTGATAATGTTAATATTTTGTTGAAAATTATTATTCCAATTTCATCTTTTTGGTTGAGAACTCATTTTTTTTAGTTAAAAATTATTATTTTTTACTGAAAATTGAACTATTCAATTTTAGATTGAAAATTGATATTTTTGGTTAATGCTATATTTTTTTGGTCTCAAACTTCTTTTTTATCAATTTTATTTTTTTTAATTTGAACAATTTTGTTGAAAATTTGTTTTTTTTTCAGTAGAAAAATAATCTTACTTGAAATTCCATTTTTTTTTTGCTAAAAATAAATTTTTGTTTGAAAATTTTGCTTTTTTAGTTGGAGCTTCATCTTTTTGTCTAAAAATTTCTTCTTTTTTTGGAGAGAATTCATTTTTTTTCACAATTTATTTAAAAATGTAACTATTCTGTTAAAAATTCATCTTTTTTAGTAGAAAAGTAATCTTATTATTTTAAACATAATTTTTTTTTGTCTAAAAATATATTTTTTTTGTCAAACATTTTTGTGGAATGGAAAATTTTATTATTTAATAATGTGTTAAAAATATATCTTTTTTTAGTTTAAAATTCCTCTTTTTATTGTCGAAAATTTCTTTTTTTTTGTAGAGAATTCATTTTTTTTTTTTGAAATTTCAACTATTTTGTTGAAAATTGTATTTTTTTTAAATTTTTTTTAAATTTGATTTTATCTAGTTTAGAATTTCACAATTTAGTTAAAAAGGTAAATATTGTATTGAAAATTTGTCTTTTTTAGTAGAAAAATAATCTTATTACTAAAAATTCATCCTTTTGCTTAGGAATTCATTTTTTTTGTTGAAAATTTTTTTTTAAAAGAAAATTTAATTATTCCATTTTAAGTTGAAAATTCAACCTTTTTAACTTTATCTTTTTGATAGCAAACTTCTTTTTTTTCAATTAATTTTTTTTAATTGAGCTATTTTCTTGAAAATTGTATTTTTTCATTGATCTTTTCTGGTTTAGAATTTAATAATTTAGCTAAACTTCCATTTTGAATTGAAAATTTAAACTTTTAATTAAAACTTTAACTTTTAGGCGACAAACTTCTTTTTTTTAAATTCATTTTTTTTAACTTCAACTATTTCCTTGAAAAAGGCTTTTTTTTTAAATTGATCTACTCTAGTTTGGAATTTCACAATTTAGTTGAAAATGTGACTGTTTAGTTAAAAATTTGTCTTTTTCTTATAGATTTTTACTTTTCTTCGTTAAAAGTTTATTTTTTAGTTTGAAATTTCATTTTTTTTACTGAAATTTAAAATGAAATTTAAAATTATAAAAAAAAATTATTTTATTTATTTAGTCTTGAAAATTTGTCTTTTTTTTAGTAGAAAAGTAATCTTATTACTTCAAACTTCATCTTTTCGCATGAAAATAATTTTTTTTTAAATTCATGTTTTTGGTTAAATTTTTTTTTAACTGAAAATTTAACGATTCAATTTTAAATAAAAAATTATCATTTTTAGTAGCAACTTTATCTTTTTGGTGTCAATCTTTTTTTTTTGTTAATTCAAACTTTATTTTTTTGGCGACAAACTTCTTTTTTTAATTCATTTTTTTATTTTTTGTGGAAACCTGTTTTTTTTATTGATATTTTCTGGTTTAGAATTTTACATTTTAGTTAAAAATTTAATTATTTTGTTGAAAAATCGCCTTTTTTAGTATAAAAGTAACCTTTATACTTAAATTCCATCTGTTGGTTTAAGATTTCGTTTTTTGGTTAATTTTTTATTTTTTTGAAAATTGAACTATTTTCTGGAAGATTTGTCTTTTTTAGTAGAAAAATAATCCTATTATTTGAAACTTCATTTTTTGGGTACAAATCTTTTTTTTATGAAAATTTTTTTAACTGCAAATTTTATTATTTAATATTTGGTTGATTTTTAATATAATATTTTTTAGTTAAAAATAAAACTGTTTAGATAAATATTTAACAATTTATTAGCATTTATTTTATTTAGTTTAAAATTCTACAATATAGTTGAAAATCTATCTATTTTGTTAAAAAATTTTCTATTCTAATCAAAAGTAATCTTAATATTTGAGACTTAAATGTTTTGGTAGAAAATTCATTTTTTGTTGTTAATGAAAAATTCCTCTATTTCATTAAAAAATTGAATTATTTTGTTAAAAATTTATGTTACTTAGTTTAAAATTTAATTCTTTTTTCAATAATTTATGAATTTAAAAAAATTTTTTTTAAAGTAAAAACGTTTTATAAAAAATTGACCTTTTTTTGTAAAAGTAAATTTATATTTTAGTTGAAAAATAAACTATTTAGCTGAAAATTTAACTATTTAATTATTATTTAATTTAATTATTTTTATGTATTTATCATTTTGTATAAATTTTAGCAATTTTTTTCCAAAAAAGCCACTAGAACCCAGGAAAGTGATTTTAATTCAATTTTCTTATTTTATTTAAAGATATTTTTTTTAATTAATTAAAACTTGAACCTGTGACAAATTTAAATTGGACCATTTTGGAAAATGAAATATAAAATTATTGAAGTTCTAATATCTTAAATTCAAAATTATTAAATTTTCATGTTTTTTAAATAAATTTTTTTTTTAAATTCAAAACTGAAAGACGAAATTAAATCGAATTACCGAAATCAATAACTTCTTGTCTAACATTCTGTTATCTTATTTCATTTTTTTATCAGTTTAAAATTATCAGGTACGATCAGAAAGTCAAGGCGATTTGGAACAGTTTTTCTTTGACATTCAGTCACTAAAAGTGAATCTCTAACAAAAAAGGTAATTTTATTAATTTCAATAGAATAAATTCTATATTTAAAAAAATTAGTCCAAAAATTCTAAAGACTTTTCAAAAATCTTATTTTATTTTGATATAAAAAAATCGTTTAAAATATTGAAATTACAATATTGAAGAAATTCGCTACACTGAACATTTTTAAAAAGAATTTAAATTTATTAATTCAATTATTTAATTAATAATTTAATGTAATTTTGATCTCCGAAATGAAAAAAATTCTCTACACTTAAAGTTTTTAAAATAAATTTCAATTTAATAATTGCATTAAAATTAATTATAGATTTAATTAAATTAATTTGTTAAAAAAGTGTAAAATTTACAATTAAAAGTCCTTCAAACTACGTGAAGTTGAGAATTTTTTATTTAAATTGTGTAATTTAAAAATTTGAAGAAAATTTAATACAATCAAAGTGTTTGAAAAATTTTAAGTGAATAATTTAATTAAATATAATTTTTATTAAATTAAAATAAAAACTCTGTGGTATGAAAATTGAATAATAATAGATGAGAAATCAAATCGATTAAATTAAAATTGTTTAATTTTTCATGAACTCATTTTAAAAAATTCCAATTTGAATTATTTTGATGTTATGGCACAAAGGTCGAATGATTAGATAATTTTGTATAATAATTCGTTCGTCTTCTTCAATTTCTCAAGGCTTTTCACTAACAAAAACATCAATTTAAAAATCTTGTTTAAATAATTTCTTTTACAATGAAAAAAATAGTCATAACTATTCGAAAATATTTTTGGCAATTTGTAGTCTTTGCTGCTACAAATTTTCGGTGAATATTTTTTATTTTATAACAAACAAAAATTACGTTATAAATATTATTTTATACAATTTTCTGTGTTTAGAAAATCATGGCTGCTTTGGACTCAAGCAAGTTAAAAATAGAAAGCAGAACTTTATACGTTCCGCCCTTAGAGGAACTCAAATCAGGTAAATTATTGATTGAGTTTACTAAAAAATAATTTAATTAAACAAATTTTTTTTCAGTTTTTAGTGAAGCTCTTTCAAAAAACTTTGCTGAATTCTCAGTGGAGATCGTAGACTCTCCAGATCTGAGAGAAAAACCCTTTACTTTAGCAGCTTCAGGTAAATAATTGCAAATAGATTTTGTCTTAAAAATAAAACAGTTTGTGTAAGAGGAATAAAATTGCCCAAAAACCATCTCTCTAGAGGTTTCCGTTTTTAATATATAATTTTATGAAGAAATTATTTCGCAATATTTTTTTCGGGATTTGAAAGTTTTATATTAAAATCCATTGTTTTTTTTTATGAAGCAAGAGAAAAATTAATAATAGATTATAATTGATATAAAAAATTAAATAAGAAAATGGTTATGATAACTCTTTACTAAGATAGTTTCTCGTACTTATTCCCGCCAATGGGGTCGAATGAAATCAGACTGGCACGGATAGAATCAGATAGGATCATATATAATCCGATAGGATCGAATAGAACCGGATATAATCAGATAATTTCGGACATAATCAGACAGGATTGGGCAAAATCCAATTAGATTAGAAAGAAATCAAGAGAGTTGGATAGAATCGGATAGGATCTGATAATATCAAATAGGATCGGAGATAATCAAATAGGCACGGATAGAATCAGATAAGCTCATATGTAATAAGATAGGACTGAATAGAATCAGATAATTTCGGATAGAATCAGATAGGATTTGGCAAAATTGAATTAGATTATAAAGAAATGAATATGATTGGATAAAATCGGATAGGATCTGATAGAGTCAGATAAGATATTATGTAATCAGATAGTATTGAATAGAATCGGATCTAATCAGAAAATTTCGGACCTAATCAGATAGGATTGGAAAAAACCGAATTAGATTATAAAGAAATTAATATAATGGGATAGAATCAGATAGGATACGATAGAATCGTAAAGGACCGGAGATACGACGCATTGAATTATATATGATTGGGCAAAATCGAGTTAGGTTAAAAAGAAATCAAAAGAATTTTATAAAATCGGATAGGATCTGATACAATCTAAAAGGATCGGAGATAATGAAATAGGCACAGATAGAATCAGACAGGATTGGGCATAATTAAATTAGATTATATGGAAATCAATGGAATTGGATAGAATCGGATAGAATATTATAGAATCAAATAGAATCGGATATAATCAAATAGACATGGATAGAATCTGATAAAGTCAGATAAGATATTATGTAATCAGATAGTATTAAATAGAATTGGATGTAATCAGAAAATTTCGGACTTGGGATTGGGCAAAATCGATTTTGACCAGAAAGAAATCAATAAAATTTTAGATAATAAAATATGCACGGATAGAATCAGAAAGGATTGGGAGATATCGAAGTAGATTAGAAAACAAATCAATAGAATTGGATAGAATCGGATAGGATCTGATAGAATTGCATAGAATCGGAGATAATTAAATAAGCACGGATAGAATCAGATAAGATCATTTATAATCAGATCGGATTGTGCATAATTAAATTAGATTATAAAGAAATCAATAGAATTGGATAGAATCAGATAGGATTGGGAAAAAGCAAATTAGATTAGAAAGAAGTCATTAGAATTAGAGAGCATCGCATAGGATCTGATACAATAGAATAAGATCGGAGATAATCAAATAGGCACGGATAGAATCAGATAAGATCATTTATAGTAAAATAGAATTGAATTGAATCGGATGTAATCAGATAATTTCGGACAGAATCAGATAGGATTGGGCAAAATCGATTTTTAATAAAAAGAAATCAATGGAATTGGATAGAATCGAATAGGATCTGATAAAATCGAATAGGATAGGAGATAATCAGATAGGATCGCATAAAATCAGATAGGATTAGGCAAAAGCAGATTAGATCATAAAGAAACAAATAGGCTTGTATAGAGTCGGATGTAATCAGATAATTTCGGATAGAATCTGATAGAATTCAATTGGATATAGTAAGCTCGGATCACATAAAATTTGATCGCATCAGATAGAATCAGATCAGGAAGGATACAATCAGATCGGATCAAGTAGAATCATGTGTGATCGAATAGAATGAGATGGGATCGGATAGAAACAAATATGATTAGATAGAATTGAATAGGATACGATAGATCCATAATAAGATAGGACCAGATAAGATCGGATAGGATTGGATAGAATAATATATGAACTGAAAGGAGCAGACATGATCATATATTATCGGAATGGATCAGATAGAATAGGTTTTTATCAGGTAGGACTAGATAGGAACGGATGTAATCGAATATGATTGGGTAGAATCGAATTTAATCAGACAGGCTCAGATAGGCTTAAATATAATCGAAGAGGCTCGTATTTGGATATGATCGGTTTTTAGTAAATCAATTAAAAATATCTTTCCAAAATTTTTTGCAATTGATGCTTTGCGATTTCTCAAAAATGATTGTTTTGTAAACAATTTTTATAAATAAATTCACTAGTCTCCTATACGATCGGATAGAATGTGATCTGATAGAATTGAATAGGATCGGAAAGATACAGATAGAATCTGATGAGATTGGATAGAATCAATTTGAAACGGATATAATAAGATCGGATCGGATTAGATCAGATATAATTAGATAGGATCGGATAAAATAGAATTAGATCGAATAGAATCAAATATAATTGTATAGGATTGGCTAGAATCGGGTAGTATCAGATCGTGTTAGATAGAATTATATGGAATCGGATAGAATCATCTGGGTTTGGAGAGAATTGGATATAATCAGATATAATCAGATATAATCGGACAAGACCCAATATGATCAGATATAATCGGATTGGCATAAATAAAATTGGATAGAATTGGATAGAATCGGATATAATCGAATAAGATCGGCCAGGATCGGATTTGTCAGGTAGTATCAGATGGAATGATAAAGAATTGGATATTATGAGATAGGATTAGATACGACTAAGTAGAATAGAATGCATGCATATATTATCAGATAGGATTGGATAAGATCAAATAGGATCGGATAGGACCTACTAAAATAACACCACCCTTTCTCCTTTGCGTAATTCCCCTCCGGAAACGCTTTCGCATTACTTCAGGGGGGGGGGGGGCATTCTTTGACCTGTGAATGCTTCTTCTCGTTTTCTGCGTATTTTTTTGGGCTTCGGGTCGGACCAGCCCGTGTTTAGACCAGTCAAGCCATTATGTACGCATCGTCCTCATTAGCGCGACAATGTCGTGCAACGGGCTCGTCGGCCTTTGAACATTCTGGCTGAGTGTAGTTGGTTAGGATGTCCCTTTAGACGCCTTACTTCCCCTGCTAAGCTTTGGATCAGCTTCATTCCCCAACCAATATGAACGCATCGTCCTCAATAGCATGACAACGTCATGCATCGGGCTCGTCGGCCTTCGATCATATTCTCTGGGCATAGTGGACTATCTGTTTTACGGCTGCTCGTTCCAGTGTTCACATTTAAAAAAGGTGTGCTCTGCGTCGTCTGAATCGGCATCGCAGTAGACACACTTCGGGCTCTGTACCTTGTTGATCTTCTGGAGGTAGGCTCTGAAATAGCCGTGCCCCGAAAGAAATTGTGTGAGGTAACAGCTGACCTTCTTATGATTCAAATTGACCCACGCATCAATTTTGTGTATTAATCTGAAGGTCCATTTTCCCCTGGTTTCCGCATTCCATCTTGTCTGCCACTGCTGCATAGTCTTTCTCTGACTTCTCTTTTCACCTCAAATTTGCCGCATTCGCTTTTCTTTGTATATGCCACCTTGCATTCTGCCGCAAGCAGATCAATTGGCATAACTCCAGCAATCAGTAACGACGCCGGTTCTGAGACGGTGCGGTAAGCACATGCTACTCGTTGCGCCCCTCTCCACTGTACCCCTGGCATGCATTTGCGGTATTTCTCTTTTCTGAGAGCATCCGCCCAAACTTCTGCTCCGTATAGGCGGATAGAGTGCGTCACTGACATTAACAGACGTCGCCTGCTTAATTTCGGGCCTCCTACATTTGCCATTAAACGACTTAGATTTGTCGTGACCGTGCAAGCCTTGTCAGCCGCTCGTTTAATCTGCTCCCAAAAGGTCAACTTGTTATCGAGCAGGATTTCAAGGTAATTTTCTCGTCTGCACCTCTTCGATTCCCACCTGCATTGAGATTTCCACGTCGATTCTTTTCATTGTCAAAATCACTATCTCTGTCTTCTGAATAGCTAAACTTAGACCATGTTCTGTCATCCATCGCTGGACCCGTCTCATGACTTCATTTAGCTTCTATTGAGCTTGCTCGAGATCGCGAGCACCTATAGTCGCTGCTATGTCACCTGCGGCATCTCGATTCGCAGAATGCTGTCATAAGACACGTTCCAAAGGTCTGGTCCTAGAATGGATCCTTGGGCCACGCCCGCAGTGATTTTTTGTGTCGAGGTCTTTCGCACGTTTCGTAAAGCAGTACCCAATCCTTAAAGTAATTACTTACTATCCGGATAAGGTACTGCGGCATATTAAAATTATGCTCCAGCGCATCCAACATATCAACCCATTTTACCGAGTTGAAAGCGTTTCTTACATCCAAAAAGAACAAGAACCACAATTTTTCGTGAGTAGCGACCTACTCGTCTTTCCGCTAGAGCAGTGTTCACAATCTGTTTCACAGTATCTACCGTGGAAATCCCTTTCCGGAAAACATACTAACTGCTGGATAGAACTCCAGCAGCTTGTATAGCCGATTGTAGTCGGGGTTTTAGCAGCCTCTCTAAGAGCTTTCCTGCCGTGTCTAACAGACACAAAGGTCTGTAAGATGACGGTAAATTCGGATTGCCTTTGCTCTTTTCTATAAGTATGAGTTTTTGTTGTTTCCACTGATTAGGAAAGGTTCCCGTCTTGAGGCAGCTGTTTTACATATTTAACATCATCCCGGGGCTTATGTGTACAGTAGTTTTTATAGCCTTTACTGGAATGGCATCCAGGCCTGAAGCCTTCTTGTTTTGCTGGGATCTTGCGGCTTCAAGAAGCTCCATCTCGGTGAAAAGCGGGATCTTCTGCGTTAATGTATTTGTGCCTTTCGCCTCCCGCACTTGGTATGTGGGGAAGAGCGTGTCCACAATACTTGCCATTTTTTCGACATTCCGCGGACCCATTGAGGTAAGTCTCCCAAGTTTGCGAGTTACAATCTTGTAACCTAAACCCCAAGGGTGTTGTCCACTTCATCTTTGATATGGTTCCATCCAAGGGTTTTGCTCTTTTTAATTGATTTTTCTCATTTCTTCTTAGCTGCTTTGAAAGCTGCAATTCTCATCACTGCTGCTTCTGGTCGTTTTTTCTTCAAACGCTAAACTCTGCATCTTAATACAAAGCATTCGCTTCTGCGCTTTGCAATCTCGTTCGACCACCAATAGGTTGGACGTCAATTGTCGCGCGATCTTTTTTTGGGCATGAATGCGTCACAGGCTTCGCGTATCAACTGCATCGTGGCGTCAACAAGCTCTAAGCGGTCTCCCTGAGCCACTGCATTTACTGCCTCCTGTCCGCTGGTAAGCTTTGTTGCCATATTCTGTTTGTCTATCTTAGTAGCATCACCTTAGGTCTTCCTCGACAAAGGAATAATTGTATATAGAAATTGATATACAAATGGTCACTTTTAGCAAGGTTCCCTGTCACCAGAGATATGTCTGGGATGGTTTCTCTTTGGTCAGGGCGTCGAAATGCGATCTCTCCCGTATTCATAACTATGATACCCCTTCTTGCGGCCATCTTTATAACTTTTTTGCTTCTGGAGTCCATATACGTCATGCCCCACTCTAGAGCTTTTGCGTTGAAGTCTCCAGCAATCACCCTGTCTCCGTCAGTATCAAGCAGCACATCTTCAATGTTCGCCAGTTTCGCCTCGAAGTCCTTGATGGGCTTGTTTGGGGTAAGGAAGCAGCTCACAAAGTTGATCTTGCGACTTTTAATCCAGACATATCCCTCGTCAGCTCTGTGACTTTCCACTGGTACCTCGTCTGTATTTGTAGTGCTTGGTCTACCTTCGTACTGTTCACTCAATATTGGCAAATCAGCCTTCTCATCGTACACCAGTTGCGTAAGAAGATTATTTGCATCTTTGCTTCTTTTAAGATTAGCGTGTACTATGTTTATCATCTTCTGATTTTTTCTCTGACTCGATCTAGCGCTTCACAAAATATCAAACACCTACCTGAGCCGAGCACATGGTTTGCTATCTCTGTGTCTGTCCTTGACTCCGAGGACAGGACGCAGTGCCTATTTTTATCCGCCTAGCTTCTAGGAGTTTCCTGGCCTCTTGCTCGTTGATATCGACGACGGCCATGACTTGCCTCCATTTATTTGTCCTTGAGACACTGAACCTGAAGTCTCCAGTGTTTTCTTCAAGGTCACGACTCAAAGCTTCTTTCACATCTTTTTCGTCATGATGCTGTCAATATCCATAAATTCCAGAGTTTTCCTGGGTACTAAACTCTTTACAGCTCCCGTCTCTCCTAGTGATGCCTTAACGGCACTTATAAAGGCTTGTGTATCCTTTGTGTCTCTTCCTAGCTATAGCAAAATGTTACCGCCGAGCGTTCGACGAATAGAGCGGATATCCGTGCCAGTGTCCTCAGGCTTTATTTTATGTCTGCTTTCACTCAACACTACCGCGTATGTCTGCCCCGTTGCAGGCTTTATAATTACAGCATCGAGACGTTCCCTTTTGCTCGATCTGCGTAGCTGTCTTACATGCTTATTCTCTGTTCTAGGGTCATCTTGTCCTGAGCTTTTTTCTTCCTTTTTTTTGGAGGCATATCTCCTTTCTTCTTTTGCTCCAAGTTCCTCGTTTTTCAGCTCACGACGGTTTTCCACTCCCTCGCCGTTTTATTCTCTTCTTTTCTTTTTTTTTAATTGGGGTCACCATGTTATTTTCAGCAGCACTAGTTGCTGGTCCCTTTGTTGAAGATGCTGGCGTATTAGGAGTGCCCGAGCTTTTCGTGTGGACAGATGGCGGAAGTAGTTGAGCCATACCACAGAAATGGTCGATTTCCTTATTCTTCTCGTTTCCTTTTGTCTTTAGTTGTTGAATCAGTTCCTTCATATGCCTGATTCCTTTCTTTACTATCGTACTGATGTTCTGCTACCTTTCAGCAGCTTCAAACATTGTCGACGTCTCCTCTCTCATTTGATCAATGATGTCTATAATAGACACCTCTTCTTTCTCTATCTTCTTCATCATGGCGTGCACGCCCTCTGTCGTATCTTGACTTGGTGATATTGCGGGTTCGGAAGTCTTAATCTGCTTATTGTGAGTCACCACATGTTCGGGTGCATCCACGTCCATCTAGTCTAATGTGAGTTGGGGGTTTGGTTCGCTGTAAATTATGGCCAGCGCATCATGCGTGGAGGGGCGAGCCGAAATAGCTAGGAACGGGTATACCCTCGGACCGAAGTCCTACCCCAGTACTCTGGGGCCCAGCCTTCGTTTAACCGGTGCACTGCAGATTCAGATCTCTGCAGCCACCACGCACTCCCTGTGGCTGACACCTTGGCAATGCAAGCACACATCAGCTCCTCGCCACGTCAGCGAGTCAGACAAACGTGGTTCGGAGCACTCCCAGTGGGCCCCAGACAGGAACAATCGTGGTTTTTTTCTCGGTGTATACTTCACCCAGTGTGTTCGGTCCGTGAGGCGTATTTTATTTTTGCCTTACCCTCTGTTTCCGGCGAACATTCCCATATCCGCCACCTGGGGACGCACCAATTGTGGATTGGATCGGATAGAAAAAAATAGGAATAAATAAAATCAGATAGGATTTTATCTGAAAGAATCGAGCAGAATCGGATAGAATTAGATAGGATCCGATAAAATTGCATTGGATCAGATAAAATCAAATATTATTAGATGGAATCGGACAGGGCGGGATTGACCCAGATAGGTTTGGTTAGAATCAGATATGATCTGATAGCACCAGGTAGGATGAAATATAATAGGATCTGATTGGATAAAATCGGATAGAACCAGATAGCATTAAAAAAAAAGATCGGATATAATCGAACAGGATTGGATATTATGAGATAGAATCGGATAGGACCGGATACTTATTAAACTCTATAATCCTTTCCCATAACTTTTGAATTAATCTTAACCGACATACTGAACTCAACTGTAAACTCGCAGGTCTGCTACACACGTGACTCTCAAGTAGGTCGGGGGTAGAGGGGAAAACATTCCGCTCGCTATTTTGGAGTCGGAACGCTCCTGTCTTTGGAGTTCGAGTGTATTTTATCAATAATATTTCTGATTGACCAGGTTTAGGTGGAAAAGCAACTATACTAGAAGTGGGTGGGCCATTCTTTTTGCGCCCTTTGGTTCACAGAGATAAAGTTTATGATATTAAAACCATGGCCCCGCTTGTGGGCCACGGAGAGAAATCATTTGTAATCGGGGCGGCTGGTGGCCCCTGGCCTTATATAAACAACAATTGCGAAGTAAAATATTTGAATAATTAATTTAAAAATGACAAAATTCTCCAAAAGTTTTCAAACTGATAAAAATTTGATTCTAGCTGATGATGAACGTACTTTTGGATAATCCGGAACCGTCAGAAAGCTCGCGTATTGCTTTTGTCGACAAAAACAATGGAACAAGTGTCTTAGAAGTTTTGCCTGAAAACGAAACTCGTTTCGCACTTATGGCAAATTTATTTTTAAGTGAAGGCCAACCCGGAAAGGTGTTAAAAGTTTATGCCAAAAAACGAACTGGGGAGAATGATTTTATAGCTACGATGCAGAAAGCTTTAGTGAGTCATTACACAGACAAATTTGTTGGTGAGCAAATTTTTAAAATTTTAATTTTCCGACAGTAATGACAAAGTTAGCTTTTTCAGGTTTCATTATCAAAAACCAAAATGTCTGCACGTCGGGGGCTAAAAAATAATGCCAATTGCATGGTGCGAAACTTTAGTTTTTTAATAACTTGGAAAAAAAAATAATTTTGCATCATAAATTTATTTGTATATTATGTTTTATTTTTGAAAATCTGATCATTTAAATAATAAATTTTATCATTTTGTTATAGCGCTTTCATTGCTTAATTGAATATCTTTAGAAAAATAAAGAATAATATTCAAGTGCACCTATCGAAGAAAATAATTTTTCCACGTTTATTTTAAAAATTAATTTTTGTGACATGCAATTGGTATTATTGCTTGACCATCGGCGTACAGACATCTTGTCAGGTGACGTCACAACATGAAATACCTAATTAAAGATTATGATTAAACCTTGCTGTAATTATGGCGCGTAATTTGAATTTACTTTTTGCTCAAACCAGGGTTAGGTGGAACTTTCCTTTTGAAGGAAGGAAAAGCAAAGCAGCACGTGATGCCGGATTTTTCAGAAACTCCCATAAACACTTTGGCTGATCTTAATAATTGGCTGAATTTTTACGACATGTCTGCTCCTCTAATTGCGGTTGGCACTTTCGTTTCTGCCGAACCAGTAAGAGTAATTAGAATAATTAAATCAAAATAGAAGATTTATATCTACGAATTTATTACTTTCTAGGATTTGGATCTTAAGGTTCAGCATTTCCACAGTTTTTCTTATCATGGTGAAGGCGGACATTACCATATCGATACAACTCCGGATATTGTAGAATATTTGGGATATTTCACACCAGGTGAAATTTTTTATAGAGTGGATCAACCTTCGATTGTCAAACGTTCTGGGAAGAACTAATATTTTGGGTATTTCACGTAGTCTATTTTTATAATTATAGACAAAAGAATAAATAAATTCTTAGGATTGAAATATTGTGCCTAAATTATAAATTGTTAAATAAAACCTTCAATTTTAGCGTCATTTTGGGTGCGAAATTTAAATAAAACTTATACTACCGACGGATACAGGGATGGGAGACGCGGATATCTCTAGCATGCGCATTAAAGCTTTCTGCGTATTTTTAGGTTGACACATGGGCTTACATAACCTAAAAATACACAGGAGTCACTAATGCGAATGCCAGAGATATCCGCACTCTCCCATCACTGCGCGGATAGTAACGGACCACTAACAGGATGACCTATTAAAAATTAGCCTTGACTTTGACAGGTCATACAGACATAAACCTGCACAGTTAATCTTGACGGTTCCTGTGCAGGAATTTGGAAAAGGATACCGTACGTGATCCGGCATTGAAACTTGCACCGACAAAGGAACCGTTTAAAAGTTTGAGTATAGACCCCGCACAGGTTCCTTGCGAAGTAAATTTAGTTGCGGGTTCCTGTGCAGAAACACCTTATAGAAAGCCGTTGCTGTTTTAAAAATCGATTCTACTGGTCTTATCTGTATTAATCCTTCGGGCCTTTTTGTTTTACGATATGCTTGTTAACATTGTTGCTGTTTAGGTGATGTTTTGAAGTGCTAAGCAGCCCCCTGCCTCTTTGCTCAGAATAAACTGAATAAAATCATCGTGAGATTTGACTGGGACTGACAGGTGGCGCTAATTTTTCATGAGACCTGAATTCAAAAAAATGCAAAATGCGAAAATTCGCTTCTATGTATGGCGGGAAGTTTAAATCGAAGTCCGGTTATTTCCATATAGATATTGATATAAATATTTAGAATCATTATTAAGTTGAAATATTATATATAATAAATAAATGTACACACACACACACACACACACACACACACACATATATGTAATTTAAAATTTAAAAACTTAAAAATATTGTTTTGAATTACATAACAATCACACAAAACAATGATAAAGATTTAAAATAAAACTAGATTTCCTCATTTTGGAGTTTGTATTTTACATTTGAAAATTTCTGGCTCCAATTTTTATAAAAATTGCCTTTACATAACAAAATTCCACACAAAGAACGAACATTTTATAAAAGTAACAAAGGCGAACAATTTATAAAATTCCTTTATTAGAATAC
>JAAAKG020072147.1:0-17244 GCA_010014905.2 Druon quercuslanigerum
TCATAACGGGAATGTGTATGCATCTGTTCGGGTAGCATATTCAAGATGCACTAAAGAAGAGTATGATAACATGAAAGATCTTCTTCGAATGATCAAATATAAAGAGCACGAATGGAAATTATCTGGTGATCTTAAGGTGGTAACATATTTATTAGGCCAGCAATCCAGGTTACATAAAGTACCCTTGTTTTCTGTGCTTATGGGATAGCAGGGATTCAAAAAAACATTATACAAAAAAAGTGTGGGAAAGTAGATCAGAATTATAATTTGGATTACACAACGTTATTCTTGAGCCTTTAGTGGACAAAACAAAATCTTACTTCCACATCTGCATATAAAACTAGGTGTAATGAAGCAATTTATAAAGGCTTTGAATAAAGAAGGGGAATGCACTCAATACCTAGGCAAGGTGTTTCCACATGGTAAAGTCATGGTAGATCCAAATTTTATTAAAACTATGACAGAAGTACAAAAAGAAGCTTATTTGAGCTTCAAGAAGGCAATAGAAAATTTTTTAGGCAATCTTAGGAGCGCCGACTACAAAGAAGTAGTTCGAAAAATGGTTGACAACTTTTAAAAAGTGGGATGCCACATGAGTTCGAAGTTGCAGTTCCTAAATTCCCATATTGATTACTTCCCTGACAATCTTGGTGCCTACAGTAAAGAGCAAGGTGAAAGATTTCACCAAGACCTTTAAAGTAATAGAAGAGAGATACCAGAAAAGATGGGATGTCAGTATGATGGCTTAAAAGAAGAATTAAAAGAGATATTTTTTAAAAGAGAATCTTAAAAGAGGATTTATAAAAAAAATAAAGAGGGGGAAAAAAGGAAAAAGATGCCGTTGCGGAGGACTTTTAAAAATAAAAAAGCACGCTATCATAAGAAAATCTGAGCCATGACAAGCATTCGAGACAGTATCCTCTCCAGGAATTGTGAGTAGGGTTCGTTTTCTAGGGATCGTTTTTGAGAGTGCAGAGGGGTTTAATATTTTTGTATTTGGATAGCAGACTATTTAGAATCTATCTGTACAAGAAAAAAAACAATAAATGAATTTTGAACCATGAAATTGTGAATGCTTTAAATATAAGATACCCAACCCTATCCGGGGATAGTTCTTAAGAGCGTAAAGAAGTAAAAATTTGTGTAGTTTAATAGCTGACTAGTCATATCTAGCCAATGAAAGAAAAAAATTGAGCGCCAAATCACAAAAGAATTATTTTTTTAAATATTTAACCCTCAATCCTATCCGGGGGTAGTTCTAGAGGTGCCCGAAAACTAAATATTTTTTTTATTTTACAAAAAAAACGTTAAAAAATTGTGCGTCCACAAATTTGTTTCTTAAAGTCATAAAAGTAAAGGTTTATTTTTTTCAAATATTATCCCTTCAGAAGGGGTGGTTCTTAGGGGTGAAAGAGGTTGAAAATTTTTGGGGATAACGACTAAACAGCTCATAACATATTTATAAAATACAACATATTCAATGCATCATATAACAGAGATATACATTTGTGAAAGATACAACCCTTTGAAGGGGTAGTTTTTACGGCGATGGATAAGGTTGCGAAATTTGTATGGTCATATTAGAGTTAAAAGTAAACAGTTACTAGGTTTTGGCACTTTGTTGCATTTTTTGATGATTCAACGTTGTAATTTGTTGTAGGTATTGATATAATTCTGAATACCTTAAATTCAGAAAATTTGAACTCTTATTTTAAAGTAAGAAAAAAATGCTGACTGAGTTCTAAGGTCATATTTGATTTCAGCGACCCCAAAAACATAAGGGTGCATTGGTCTAGTTTCTAGAGAAAAACAATTTTTTTTAGTGGATTACTTTCAATTGAGCAAATTTCCTCCCTTATTTTGAGGGTAGAAAACAACCCTGACCTGATCAAGCAATTCTGAAGTCATATTTGGTTTTAGCGACCCCAAAAACATAAGGGTACATTGATCTCGCTTCTGGGACAGACCACTTTTTTGTGGTGCTGTGTTATATATATTTATTATAATAGCCACTAACTATATATTTTTATCATGTGTATACTGATGAATAAAGCCAAGGTTTATCTGGCATCCTAGCCGAGGAAATCTCGGAATAAAGTAAGTTTTTTTTGTAAGTAATCTTAAATCTTTACAAATTTCAACGTGGAAACATTTGTCAAAAGTTATAAATTCTAATTGACAGTTTATCTGCGGTTGTACCTCTCATACCTCTGGTACAGGCAACAGGGAAGAATTCTTTTTTTAAACTGAGTATATCTTCGAAAAGAAAAAAATAATTTCAAATAAGAGAAAAATTCTATTTAAACAAAACTGTCACTCAATAAAAATTGATTTGCATCGAAAAAACTGTTATTTGGCTCAAAGCCAATAAATATTTTTATATTTAATAAAAGGAACATTTCAGTTCAACATTTACCAAAGAATAAATGATTAGGACTCATCAAAATAGAAAACAGATAAAAAAGTAAAATATAAAGTAATGTTGCTTTTTTACGACTCGGACTCTTAACTTAGCCTGGTTTTTCATATTATCTTGTCATAAGACAAATAAAAACAAATGAAAATTCTAGTTAATGATTAAAAAATAGTTACTCAGTTTGCTTTGTCATGTTTGAAAAATAAACTTTAATAAATTTTTAAGAAAGATCATCACCATTTTTTCTATTTTTCATTTTTTACTTATCTTTCAGTTTTTGATTGATTGCATCTTAATAAAACTGTTAGTTATACTCCACACAGAAAGTGTTTCAATTTTATTTGGATATTTACCAATTGTCAATTGAAGTGTTTTCTTCAGAAGGTCAATTAACTTTTGAATATATGGATTATCCAAAATTTCTATTTTTACTGATGGATTAATTTCAACGTCAGTGTTCATAAACATGATTTTAATCATTTGCAGCCAATCAATCTGAAATGCAGAAAAAGTAAATAATTTTTATAATGATGTGATCTAATATATTCTATTTCATATGTGTGATTGAATTTTAAAATTTTAAGATTAGATATAATATTTTCTGTTCGAATAATTTAAATAATTCAAGCACCCTTCCAGTCGACCTTCCTGGGTTTTTGCGATTGTAATATTTCTGAAATTCGCTAATGGTCATTTTATTATTTGACCAATCCATGTCCACATTCTCCTCTGGAGGACTATTTATCTGCATGAAAAATAGTTTTAAAATATATTAAATTAAACATATATTCTGAAATAAATGACGTGGCTAATGAATATTAAAAGTGTCATTTTTGTGGGAGGCAATTTACATGTATTTAAACAATTAAAATCACATCCTCCATCTAATTTAAAAGATTGAGAATATTCCAGTATTCTATGTTGCTGATTGATCAGAATTTTCTCATCTCAGTGAGATCCATCTGAAAAAATAACTTCCCATTATGATAAAATTAAAAAAGAAATCTACTTTAAAATTACGTTTAAATGTATTTTATTTTTTCCAAAATTGATCGTAAGACCAAAAAGATGGGAAACTTTGTTTAAGCTACATTTGTCAAAGTTTTCCAATATATTATTTTATTTCTTTCAAATGGACCGACTTGTAAATTTTGGTATTGTACGTGTGCTTCGACGTATATTATGTTGACTCCAAAAATTTTTGTCTAGATGTTTTCTGAAGAAGGCCCACAGACGAGGCCAAAAAATGGGAAACTTTGTTTTTCTTCTTACTTTTTGAATGAAGGAATATTGTGATTTGTTCGTCACCTGTTAATTCATGGAAGTGACATAATCAAATATTTCAAAATCCGTTATGGTTTGGCTTAGTAAAGAACCTCAATAAGGAAACAATAACATTTTTCGGAAAATACGGCTACAAAATAGCCGAATGAATGATTGAAAATCAACCAACCAGGATATAATGTATTATCTCTTAAAATTGAAAAAAAGAAATAACAAAACCTAGCAGTAAGAAAGCGGAAAATCTTTTGATTTCAAATGCTGCAGATCAGTAAAACCTTCCCGTAGTGCACTTTGGTTAAAATAGAATAAGCTAAGTTTCTATGGCTAAATAAAAAAATCGATTTAAATCACAAATATAAAAATTGAGAATAACAATTTTGCATAAAAAAGCTGCTGGGCTTAGGGGTGTGTGGGTTCGTAGACACAGGGTTTTTTGGTTAGATTTTTTTAGCTGGGATGTGGGCTTGGGGGTGTGTAAGTTTGGTGTGAGTGGATTTTTGTGTTTAGGTTTGGGGATTGTGGTTTTGGAGTGTGAGAGTTTGGGGTCTGTGTCAGTTTAGGGTTTGTGGGTTAAGGTTTTGTGAGTTTGGCGTTTGTCGGCTTAGGATTAATGGGATTAGGTTTGCGTGTTTTTGGCGTGTGAGTCTTGGTTCATAGGCTTAGGGTTTTTCAAGTTTGAGATTTGTTTATTCATGTTAATTTACATCCCAACAGGCAATAAAGAGAAAGAGGTACGTCTACGAGGACCAAATTTTTAAGATTCACCATCAGATTCATGTCAAAATTCATGTCAAAATTTTCAGAAATCGTCAGAGCTTGGATTTGAAGGATAATCCTTTCATTAGGGGTGCAAGAATAAAAGGATATTCCTCCTAATCCCTTTTATATTTCTCAAGTTAATTATATTATTTATTTATATTTATTTATGCATATTCTCTTTTTACATACATTTTATTATTAATGTTTATACACTAAATGAATTTGATGGTCAATCTGAAAATTTCGTCCGTTTCGACGTATCTCTTTCTCTTTACAAGATACATTATATTTATCCCAAAATATTAAAAAAAAATTTAATACCTTTCGGTTCGCATGCATGGCGTGCAGCGAGTAACATTTTATATCGAGGGTACAAATCAGGGTACCTACTAAGCCTAAAAAATTATCACCCAACAAAATCGGAGGAGGAAGAGAAACAACGTTATGTGCTGAAAGCAAAACAAAATTTAATATCCTAGAGTCTATATCCCTCCCAATAAAAAATTTTTTTACCTTCACCAAAGAGACATATCACCCAAATCTAGGACACTTCCACGAATTAAATGAAGGTACAACAACAACAACATCTTAAAAGAAAATAGAAACCAATGCGCATTGGAGACTGAAACGGTTCCTCATGTTCACCTTACTAAATTCTAATATAGCCAATAGCCTGCCTAAAGGAAGTGGCCTTTACCGCAATCGCAGGTCAATAGGAAACTGAAGCTCGCAGGATTTGTCGCAAGTACTATTTCGGAAAGCAAAAGCAAAACGACAGAAAATTATGTGACTGCGTCTCGGCACGTGGCTACCGAACGAAGGAGAGTTCTTCTTGGTCGTTGTCGAACTCGTCGCCTTCTTTCTCAAGATGAGTAACTCCTGTTCTTTTTTCAAAAACTGAATTTGCAAATTTCTAATTTTACGTTTACGATTTTAAAGTTATACGTGCAGTTTACACAGCAACCTGACTGTTTTTTGGAATTGTGTAAATGCTATATCTCTGGTAATTTTTGGTTTTATAAAAAAAGTCATTTGGATAAATCGTTCGAATTTTTTATTACTATGAATATCCTGATACAGAATTTATAAATTAAAAAAAAAATTGTCTTAAAATATACAAAATGCGCTCACTTTTTGATTTTCATCCAAAATGGCTAGATAACGAACGTGCCCTGCATTTTTAGATACTAAAAGAATGTACAAGAGGACAATTTAATCTGTCAATTCTTTCGAAACTTATCGTGCTCACAGCAGACGTACAGATTAAAAAAAACAACTAAAATGATTAAGTCCTCTTCGTAGTACTGTTGCTAAGGTGATTTCGAGACTCAGAAGTATATTCACCTTGAATTAAAGAAAAAATTTTTTGAATACAACTTTTTTAACCGAATACATCTTCATTAAAGAAGATAATCATTTTTAATGAGAGAAAAATTTTATTTAAACAGAACTGTTTTTCAATCACAAAAGTAATATTTTAAAATTCCTATGACAGATTGAAATTGCACACAATTTGTTTAGGTGTTACGAATTCCTAAGAAATATCTTAAAATCTGGTCTCGACAACTCTTTTAATTTCCCAAGCATCAAAAATTCAACATAAAATGTTACACAGAAGCTGATATCAGATTGAAAGAAGTGTGTAACCAAATTATTTTCGTTTCCACTGTCTCTTATCAATTGTAAATATCTTAGAAGGACAAACTTGAAGCCTTGAATATAAAAGATAATAACTTCGGTAGAAATTGTAAAATCCAGTAAAGCTACAGAATATACATTAGTCGGATTGTTACATTACATTCTTAAATTGAAAAGATGAAGATTGTCTGTACTCTGCTGCTATGCTTGGCAGTTATTCTGAATTCTATTGGTGAATATAATAATATAGCATATCTCTTATTTACGTCAATTGCCTCTTCAGCTTTTGGAAAATCAGAATTTTGGTGATTTAAACAACACGGAGAAATCTTTTAGTTGCCAACTGACGTAAAAACTGACATTTTCTACACACGTATAAACAGTATATTGATAAGAGTAAAATGCACTCATACCCCAATTCGAGTCCACTGACCGTCAAGGGATGGTCAGGGAGGAGGGGGCAGAAGCAGTGAAGCTTGAAGCAAGCACAATAGTGGAGCGCACAGAATCGGGGTATAAATGTAATTCTGGTGATTATATAAGATAAAATATAAACTTTTATTTATATTAAAAAAAAATCTGAATTTAATTTTAAAAGTATATGTATATATTTCTGAAGGATATTAAAGTGCGCTTATTTTTTCTCTGTATACAAATTTGTGGCTTCTGCCTTTAAATGTTCGAAATTTTTTCAAGTTTTATCAGCGCATAAACATTCTTATAGAATATACACTCAAACTTCAATGACACGAGACGCCGGGGGATCGGGTACTCCAAAGGTAGGGGCGTGAAAGGGGCTCCCACTGCTGCGAAGTTTAAATTTTTGTGGGTAATGCGTGAGAACGCACCCAGGCCTACTACGCCAGCAAGCACGTCGAATTCATGGCAGCTCGAACTAGCATGCGCCAGACTCTCAAATAGGGCGGGAATAGTAGAAAAAAATTTCCTCTCGCTCCGTTAAAGCCGTATTTATTTTCGTAAAACATAGATAATTCAAAAATATTTATAATAAACCATAAAAATACAATAATTCATAATCATGATTCTCGTCGCATGCTACGCCTGCTTTTGGCAAGTTTGAGCGCGCCTAGCGCGTTTTCTGTTAAAGCTCATCGTCCGCGCTCGATAATAGTTTACGTCACACTTCGTGCTTGGACCTGTTTCAACTTTGCGCCTCGCGCTTAGATATTTCTTCTTTGCATTAGGAAAGCTTGAATAAGACTTGATCAAAAACATCTCTTTTATATCGCAGTGTGCATATGAGTTTTCACGTTGTGTATTTTCTACTTATTTAAGTGTATCTAAGATTAAATTGCACAAAGTTTTGTAAAATATGAGTTACACATTCTCATCGTGACCTAGAAATCATTTAAAAACTACAATCCTTTTTTCATACATTTTTCTTAATTTCGTGTCCTTATGCGAAAAGAGGATTCTGGTTTTCGTATTATTTTTATGAATAAAATAAAATAACCTACATGTCTTAATTGAGATTTTTCTACGAATCTGGAGTCTTTTCGCGTAATATTAGAATTTGAGATTTTCTGCATACTACTGTCAAAAATAAAAACAAAGTGTCAAGTCCTATTGAAAAATCATTAAAAGAAATTTTGTAGAATTTTGTAAAAGCTATAATTTATCTCAGGCCTTTAATTGTAGCTTTTTAAAGAAAATAATTCTTGCTAGATCATTTTTTTCTCTTACTTGTATTTTTTTCATAAAGTTTACTTTTTATTTGCAATTTTATTTTTCACAAATAGAATAAAACCTAGGCTTTCCATTAAGAAGTGATAAGTGAAAAATTTGTAGCTCTTTTTTTGGTAAACAATTTTTGTTACATCATCTTTTTCCGTAAGATGTGCCGTTTTTCCCACAATCTAATTTTTTATTTTCAATGTTATTTTCACGAATAAGAAAAAACTGCGCGTTCTATCAATATGTTAATCGTAACAAAATTTGTATCCTGATTGATTTTTTCAATCTTATAAATGCTATTAATAATTTTAATTTGATCGAAAGAAGGCATTGAATAAATTGTTTACGGAAGAATGGCCGGCCGGACAGACAGACAGAGACTAGCATAAAAACTTGATTTTCGGACTCAGGGGGCCTTGAAACGTGGCGGTCCGTTAAAAAACTGTGGTGTCAAATTTCGGACAATTCTAATACTTGCTCAATCATAAATGATGACAATGTAATAATAACGAATATTATTAATAATTACGATGGACGGGGAAAACCGTGGGGATTAATTAATTGACGTAAACTGCTATCTGATATACGTTGATCAAGTCAAACAGATACATCATAATGATTTTATTACCAAATTCGTGAAATTTATTAAGCGTTCACAGAAATAAATGAAAACTCAGAAAGACCTTTCTGCCCGCCAGCAGTGTTCAGCAACCAAAATAAAGAGCTAACAATAATGTAAGGCTAGGCTTTATACGAAAAATATTTGATGAAATTTACAGAATTCCGTGAAATAAGAAATCTTAAGCGTCGTCCCCATGGCTCGCTTATTAGCACGTTTGTAACATGTCAACGTCTTCCACAGTATGAAAAAAATAACTGTTTTTGGACTAAAATGGCAAGACAGATTAATTTTAAACTTATTTTAGTGCATTTTTTTATTTAACTGCAAGGCTCCCAGATGTAACGTACACTTGCCATTATAAAGTATTCCAGGTGAAGAAAATATTTTTGGTAAATAATGAAAAACACGGCTGTTTTACCTTATTTTAGAATTCTACCATTGACTGAAAGATTTAGAAATGCAAGCAAGTATGCCTTGAATTAGTATAATAAGTTTGCGGAAGTAAATTTTGATCTGGTGAATTCGAGGAAAAAATGGTAATGATATTATATACAAATTCACGAACAAGAGTTATTTTTCGTAATTAATAATGATAAGATGTTCAATTTTATGACTTTTGCATAAAATATAAGACAATTTAATATAAGATTATATATAACTAAAATTACATTTTCACTTCCAATTATATAAACCAATTTTTATACAAATGCACAGCATCAAAATGTGTGAATGAACAGGCTCATGTTTGTTGGTAGAATAAAGTGAAAATATCTTTCCAGTGACTTCTTGATGATGATGTGATGATCATGCGATGATGTATTTATACATTCTTAAAAACTTTTCAAGCTGAAAGTTTTTTCCGCTAAAAATCCGCTCTACTCCTCATGACCTTCATGCAAAAAACGGTGGACTATACTATCAATTACAACCACATTTACGACTCGTGATATTCCAATATAAAACTGTGTAGATACTTAAAACACAATTGCAAACTTATATTTCTTGTTTCAGAATTAAGTTCGCAGTCTAAGCGTTTTCAAGATGATGGCTCTAACCTTGGTTTTGGTCGCCGTGAACCTTCTTTTCCCACACCTCATTGTTCTGCTAGGTCTCAATCACTTGCCGAATCACATCTTCGTGAAAGGTCGAGATCTCCTACTCTCAGGCAAACTTTTCCCATCCTTTTTGGATTTAGTTTTGACGATCTTGCACTCATTCGACTTATTCCCCACCACAACCCGAATCGGATATTCGAACTCCGAAAATACGTTTTTCCTCCATATAAACCAATTGGATTGCGAACCAGAGCTCGTTCCCTTAATCCCATGCCAACTAAAGAACAAATTGTATTATCAACATCCAATGGCGACGTCTGTGCAATATTGCAAAAATCATTATCCAAAAACACGAATCTTCGAGCAATATTTACATCTGTTGTTGGGCCACCGACACGGGCTAAAATAAATATGAACAGCGGCGCGGTTTCTGAGTTGACCGCAGAAGAAATCGCAGAATGTCCAGTAAGCTCCCGCGGACGAATCACAAGGGATTATGGAGTATTACGTAAGTAAAATACAATTCGTTACATTATTTATAAATTCAAATACAGCGTTTCTTCTATCAAATTACATTAAATATTACAAATTTCATATCACTTGATATTGTGCCATTGCAAATAAGTGTGATTTTTAAAATTTGTATGCTAACTTTAAGTTAAACATTTTTCAATTATGAATCCATTCAGTTTACAATACGTGATTCCTACTTGTCTCCTCACCTTCCATTTTATAATAAAATATTTTAATAATGTGGTGGGATAACTCACCTGATGTGAAACCGAGACTTTTGCGATACGTGAGAGGTTACTGTAATTAATGTCGGTTCATGGTCTAATGTATTTCAAAATGGTGAAAAACATTATTTATGAAAGAGAAAAATTTAGTTGTAACTGATTATATATATCATATTATTTTTTCATATTGGACTGAAAGGTTTTTAAAGTTTTCTAACGTTTTAAGAATTTAAATTATAATATTGGTCACGTTTAATGAAAAATTGGGCCCCAGAATTGCAACCTCATTTGCAACTCGTGATGTAAGAGAATATGATTGTGTACTTAAAACAGAAATTATATCTTGTTTTTTTTGTTTCAGAATTTAGAAACCAGTCCAGGGGTTTGCCTGGTGGTGGTCCTAACACTGGTTCTCATCGCCGTGGACCTTCTTCTTCTTCTCCTGGCAGACCTGATCCAGACACGTCTCATTTTAATGCCACATTTGATGATTCTGCCAGGTCTCCAACACCTGCAGAACCAACTCTTCGTGACGCGTCCAGTTCTCTTACTCTTCGGAAAACTTTTCCACGTGTACTTGGATATAGCTTTGATGAACTTCCCTTTATTCGACTTTCTCCTCGCACCAATCCAAATAGGGTATTCGAACTCCGAATATACATATTTCCTCTCGATGAACCAATTCGATTGAGAACAAGAAATCACGTCCTTATTCCCATGCCAACTGAACAACAAATTGTATTATCGTCGCCCAATGGCGACGTCTACGCGATATTGGAAAAAACACACGATAAAGATACGCATTTTCGCGCAATGTTTACACCTGTTTTTGGGATGGCAGAACGGGCGAAAATAAACATGAATACCGGGACGGTTCAAGAAATGAGTGCAGAAGAAATCGCCGAATGCTTAATATTTCCAAAGGAAGCAATTAAAACTACGTATAGAGTATTTCTTGTGTAAGACAGATCTGGCGCTTTGAGCTAGGTCGTTATGCTTTCCCCACATGTATGCATAGACCTTTTCAAATTAAAATTAAAGATTAAAATTCAAAACTATTTTTTCACATTAACAATTACATTTGTTTAAATTTCAGAAATGATTTTAGGAAAATATATAAAATCACTTTAAATATTAATATTATGTTGGACTCTGTTATTTTAAGTGTGATCATTATTTTATTTCCCTTACGCAGCGTTTTTTCGATAATTAAAGAAATTCCCCTTTTAACATTTATGGAATTCGCTATTTCCGCCATTTAAATATCGCTGATGCCCCGGGCTTTTACCTTTGTCACAGTAAACTCTCTTGCCTAGCGGACACTCCAGCGACCTGCTCAAAACCGAAGTTCAACCAGAGCCAAGCATCTAAGGACGTTCATCCGGTTAGTGGTCCTGAAGTCCAAGAATAAGTATGAGAAATTTAACAGAGAAACAGAAACCAAAAGAAGGAAAACCAGGAGCCCGTAGACAGACAGTAATCCTTGAGGAGTTTCTCACGATTTTTTTAAATTCAACCACGGTCCATTTTGGGGCCCCAAAACAACTAGCTCTTTCTTGGTTAACCAATTTGATTTTTGTAGGAAATTTGTAAGTCGATCCCTTGAAAACTACCTGTACTTTCCTCCAAATTTCAAAGTTAACCAGTTTACCTATAATAATGTGCTTACCAAATGTAACTGAAAGCTAAAAAAATTAAATTTTAAGCGTTTATAATTTTGCACTTTTAGTTAAGATTAGACGCATAATTGTGTTTGAAAATGTGAAGCCTTTTCATGCCTGGCCTCTCATATTGGTTTTAATATATACACAGTGGCGGGAAGTTGGAAAAGCCATTTCCATTTGGTCATTTCCAGGTCTATTTGATTTTTAACTTTGGACACCAGCCGAAGTCTAATACCAGCAGAATGTTACTATAGCGCTACCGTAACTATACCGCTAAAATTTTTCTTAATGAATTGTACTTAAGACTTAAGAAATTAGATCTTTTCTTGACTCAAAATGATCCAAAATAATAAAAAATGTTGCGAAATGTTTATTGTTTTATTGAAACATACACCAAATAATATTTAAATAAGTTTATATCACTTAGGAAAATACAATAATTTTAATTTTTTCCTACTATTATTTTGTAATGCTGATGCAACAAACTGACCTTAATATTCCTAATGCAAAAGACTGTTATATGATTTCACGATAAGAAGTAGAAATTATTGATTCCTTCTGAAGTCAGTCTATTGACAAATAAAATACACCATAATATGGATTAATTTGCATTTTGGGTTATTTCGCAACATTTTTTTATCATTTTGGATAATTTTGAGCCAAGAAAAGATCTAATTCTTGAAAACTGCACTGTGCTTGTCTCTTAACACTGGTATTTGAGTGAAACAATGCAAATAATCATGTTACATTGATTATACATTTCTTAAGTTAATCGCAAAATAGACAGCGCGAAAATGTAGAATAATTAGAATTTTGGGTCTGGGGTGGGCCCAATCGTTGGGCTTTTACTTTATACATCTTACATTAATGCTACGAACATTATATTATTGTTTCAACCTTAAAATTATAAAATAATTCGAAAATTAGTCCTTTTGTAGAGTGTTAAAATCAATACTAAAAAAATGCTGGTTTCCAGCTAATTTTATAAGGTTATTTTGCAAATATTGAAAAAGTAGCAGTGCTCTCTTACAGTAAAATTCATTATTAAGATTTTTAGCTGAGAACGATTAAGGTCGGTTAAACATTGAAGATAGGCAGAATTTCCGACAAAATATGATTTTTTCCTACTGCGTTAATTATCGTTTATATGTCCCTCAACGAGGGACATCGAGGTATTTCAGAACTATGTTAGGCCTTCAGAGAACTGAGATTTTCTCGCTGTCGACACTCAAACTTAAGGATCGAGATTTGAATTCGAATCTGGTTCCCACCTTTCCATTTGCTGTCTGCAATATTCCCTCTGATACGGATGAGAAGCAGATCTGTTTGTTCTAGGTTTGTGCCGTATGTTTGCAAATGCGAAAAATCTCGCTCCAGAGTGGACGAGAATTTTCTGATTTACAGGAAATGCAAAGGATCTACTCCGCAGATTTTATTATGATTACAGGCCACCAGTTAGGCCGACCCTGTCCCTCCTTTCCAGCGGCGCTACAACTAAACCAAGCGGCCGAGTTCAAATCCCCAACCCCAGGAGAGCATAGTGCAAGCAGCCAGTCAGCGCCGTACAATCAGCACGCCATGTTTCGTACGTTATTTCGTTATTTAGATGTTAGGGATCGGTTAATAGGGAAGCAATTTGACTTACGAGAAAGAGCTACTTTAGCTCCTAAGTTTCTTTGGTATGGAGGGCTATCCCCCACTCTTCTACCACAACTCCTCTCAGGGCTGAAGCAGCCCGGGCATAACCTATGGTCACGCCCAACAAATTGAGATTTTTTTTATTTTGCTGTCTACATTTTTTAGATGATAATAAGCGTTATGGTGCACATCAGATCATTTGAAGATCTTCGAGTTGATGCAATTTAATCCTTATTTTATAAATAAGGCGCAAATTTTTTTATTGGTGACACATATGGGCACATTCGCGGCGAAATTCAGTTGCAAACCCAAAAATTAAGGGTGGGGCTAGGTGGGGCTGGCGGAAGTGACCTACTAATCGGACGTCAAATATAATACGTCTAACGCGAATTTGTTCAGGTCTATAATCCTGGACAAGTGCGAAATATCCTTCCGGTTTCATCAATTTTCGTCGTTTCAGTACTCTCGAACCCCGTTTATTTCCGCCGTTGGTTCACGTAAACATTCACTTATATCCTTATGGGAGAGGATCACACCATTGCTCCTCAGCAGAGGATTAATTGCCGCACTACGCTATGATGGTCTTGTTTATTTCGTCTTACTGTGAGGTGATGGATGCCAAGCTGATATTATAAAGCTATAACAGGGATACAAACGTGAAAGGATAGGAGCAAGAGCAAATGTAAACGTGGTTCCAGTGTATATTGCTTGAAATTAAAAGGCTCCAATATCTCAATTATTACGTCTTATCCAACACACCTATACGTTTTAGAGGTCACTAAAACTGTACTGTGCTGGAAGCTCGCAGGCGAATAGCGAGGATCTTTGGGGAAAATCCAGGAATTGCCGTGAGGATTTGTCGTTGATTACCCGACCTATTTTTTCTTTTTTTATTAAACTTAGAAGCGTTTAAATCCTTCCTTTAGGCTTGTGTTTCTTTAAGACACTCTGACTTTCTCGAATAAGAAAAAGTTTCAGTTGGAAGATTTGTATATATACTAAAGAATAAAGCTTAGGTTTATCTGGTAGCCTAGCCGAGGAAATGGTGTGTCATAAAGAGTCATGTGATTCATTTTAGTCTCTATGAATAGCACAGGAATTTATTTCTCCAACTTTTCCAGAACGCGACTATCTTGAAATCCCGAAATAAAGTAAGTGTTTTTTGTAAGTAATGTTAAATCTTCACAAATCTCAACGTGGAAACATTTGTCAAAAGTTATAATTTCTAATTGACAGTTTATCTGCGGCCCTTAGCATTTGTTCTCACGCAACGACTGGTCTCACAGTTTTGTACCTCTCATACCTCTGGTACAGGCAACAGGGAAGAATTCTTTTTTTAAACCGAATATATCTTCGAAAAGAAAAAAGTAATTTCAAATAAGAGAACAATTCTATTTAAACAAAACTCTCACTCAATAGAAATTTCATTGCATCGAAAAACCTGTTATTTGGGTCAAAGCCAATAAATATTTTTATATTTAATAAAAGGAGCACTGCAGTTCAACATTTACCAAAGAATAAATGATTAGAACTCATCAAAATAGAAAAAAGATAAAAAGAGTAAGAATATATTCTATTTCATACATGTGATTAAATTTAAAAATTTTAAGATTAGATATAATATTTTCCGTTCGAATAATTTAAATAATTTATGTACCCATCTTGTTTATCTTCTTGGGTTTTTGCGATTGTAATATTTCTGAAATTCGCTAATGGTCATTTTATTATTTGACAAATCCATGTCCACATTCTCCTCTGGAGGGCATTTTATCTGCATAAAAAATAGATTAAAAATATATTAAATTAAATATATATTCTGGAGTGAATGACATATAAATGTCGCTTATTGATCAGTAATTTTTTATCTCAATGAGATCCATCTGAAAAAATAACTTCCCATAACGTAACTGTAAAACATTGTTTAAATAAAAGAATCCATGTTTACATAATAAATGCGGTGAAAATGTCGTAATATCTGATAAGAGCGTAGTTTTATTAAATATGTATGTATATTAGACACTGTTGCTAAAATTATTTCGACACATAAAATGTATTCACCTTGAATTAAAAAAAACATTTCTCGAAGACAATTTTTTTAAACCGAATATATCTTTAAAAAGAGAAAAAATAATTTCAAATAAGAGAACGATTCTATTTAAACAAAACTTTAAACAAAACATATTATTTGGTTCAAAGCCAAATAATCTTTTAATGTAATTCAAACAAATTTTCATTGAATCTCGTGAAATCAATTAAAATCTCAAGAAATCTTTTCGAAAATTTTTTAATTACAAAAAAAAAACTTTCAAACTCCTTTGACACATTGGAATTTTGAGTAACTATCTCAGGTGTTACGAATTCCTAAGAAATATATTGAAATCTGGTCTCTACAAATCTTTTAATTTTCCAAGCATAAAAAATTCAACATAAAATGTTACACAGAAGCTGATATTAGTATGGAAGAAGTGCGTAGTAACCAAATCATTTTCGTTTACACTAACTTTTATCAAATGTAAATATCTCAGAAGGACAAAGTTGACGCCCTAAATACAAAATATAAGAACTACGGTATAGATTGTACAAGTCAGTGAATCAGTAAAATAGACATTATTTAGATTGTTATATTACATTCTTAATTTTAAAAAATGAAGATTTTCTGTGCCCTGCTGTTATTCTTGGCCGTTATCCTGAAATCTATTGGTGAATATAATACTATATCTATTATTAATGTAAATAGCCCTTTTAGCTTTCGGCAAATCAGAATTATGGTGATATAAATAGCACGATAAAACACTGACCGTCAAGGGACGCTCGGGTGGGAGGGGACTGGGGTGAAAACAGAGAAGCTGAAGCAAGAAAAATATTGGAGCGCAACAGAATCGGGGTATGAGTGTAATTCTGGTGATCATAAAAGAAAAAATATAAACTTTTATGTATAACCATTAAAATAAAAGTACTGAATTTTAATTTGAAATTATATGTATATATTTTTAAAGGAAATTTAATATCGCTTTTTTCTAGAATAAAGAGCGGTCTTACGCTTTATGGTAATGCGTAAAAATATAACCGTAATTTTTTCAAATTTTATCAGCGCATCAACATGCTAAATAAAATATACAGTCGAACTCCAAAGATACGACAAACTCATAAATACGGAACTCTAAAGATACGAGCATGAAAGAATTGACCAATTCTGCGAATTTAAAATTTTGATTGGTAATGCGTGAGAATACATTTAGGCCCCCTACTCCTGAAGCACGTCGAATTCATGGCAGCTCGAACGCGCGCGTTCCAGACTCTCAAATAGGGCGAGGTTAGGGGGGAGTGGGGATATTCCGCTCGTTCTTTTCGAGTTGTATTAATTTTCGTAGTAAGTACACCTTTTAAAAGCGTTTATAATAAATTATAAGAATACAATAATTTATAATCATGTTTATACGCGCGCGGTTCGCAAATTTGAGCGCGCCTATGGCGCATGTCTGTTGAATCTCACGCTTCGCGTTCGATAATGGGTTACCTCGCGCTTTGCACTCTGATATTTCTTCATTGCATTAAGAATGCAAGGACAAAACTAGATCAAAAATATCTCTTTTAGACCGCAGTATTTATATGAGTTCTCACGACGTGAATTTTCTGTTTAATACCTAAGATTATCTTAGTACCTAAGATTAAATTGCGCAATTCTCTGTAGGCTTTGAGGGACACATTCTTATCGTGATACTTGCGCTACGCGTTC
>JAAAKG020072158.1:0-17243 GCA_010014905.2 Druon quercuslanigerum
CTCTGCAAGTATGTGGAGACACTAATCGCTACATATCGCGCCTCTACAAGTATGTGGCGGAACTAAGAGCTATATATCTATGCAAAAACACAAACTTACCCGCCGCGCTAACTACCGCTATGTGGCGGAACTAATCTCATGCCGTATCTAGGACCTAATATCTTTGCTGTTACGTACCAACCAATAGACAGAACATTGTCAAATGTAAACAAATAGATGAATATAAAATATTTAGAAGAAACCAACCTAGTGTCAAGTTAATAAATAGCGAATCTTGTGAGGCCAGTTTATTTAAAACATACTCAGAAAACAAATGTAATCAGTCACCGTACATGCTACACAAGGCAACTTAAATATCTATAATCAATAGTACAGTCAATCTGTTGGGGACGAAACACATTTAGGGGAAATAATTTTTCGTTTCATTTTTTTTGTATGAATTTCTGGGGGGGGGGCGAGAAAACCTTAACCGTGAGTGCCAGTCATCCCTCCCCTCGCGGAACATGGTAAAAACTCAAAAAGTTTTTGGATTTTGTTTTTCTCGAAAACGGTGGGTTTCTGTGAAAATCCATGAGAACAAAAAATGTTTTCTGTGAATCTTACGTGTCTTCCCGCTCGCGTTCTGAGCACTGGTTTCTCCTCTTCTTCTCGTTCCTGGACTAGCTGCTGTAGTTTTTCCTGTGCTCGCCTTTTCTCCGGTGCTGAGTTCAATTCTTCCGAACACGTGTAGACTGGCATCAATCTGTCGATGGACACTGTGACATTCTTGCCTTTGATAACGATATCTTATGTCTTGTCCGAACGTTTCGCCACTGGAAATGGTCCATCATAAGTTGCTTGTAAGGACCAACTTGGCATACCTCGTTTTACAAACACGTGTTTTGCATAGGATAAATCCTTAAAAACGAACGTCTTCTTGTCGCCGTGACAGGAGTCTGAAAGTGGCCCGATATTTTGAAAGTACCGTTTCAGATTCTGCGAAATCTGCGAGGCACCTTGATTTTCATGATTTTTGCGAGGTGCCAGGAACTCGCCAGGTAATCGTAGCGTTTCTCCGTAGAGTAGTTCTGCTGCGATCGACTTGTGATCCTCGCGCCAAGCTAATCGAATTCCAAGGAGAACGATGGGTAGCACCTCCGTCTACGAGTCTGTTGCGTGGTACTTAATTGCGGTCTTCAGTTGTCGATGCATGCGTTCCACAAGGCCGGCTGAAGATGGGTGATACGCTGTAGTGCGAAGGTGCTGAGTTCCGAATAGTCTATTCAATTCCCGGAACAAGTGTGACTCAAATTATCGGCCCTGATCTGTTGTAATGCAAATCGGAGTTCCAAACCGGGCAACCCACACGGAGAGGAAAGCTCTTGCCACTGTGGTTGCTTCGATGTCCTCTATAGGAATTGCCTCAGGCCACCGGGAGAATCGGTCAACGCATGTGAGACAATACCCATATCCATGTGATGAAGGCAGGGGTCCCACGATGTCTATGTGGACATGTTCGAACCTTTCTGACAGAGGAAGGAAAACTGATGTGGGGGAGGATACATGCCTCGAGACTTCTGCGCGCTGGCACTGTATGCAAGCACGAGCCCAGGTCTTGCAGTCGGTCTGCACGCGAGGTTAAACCTAGCGCTTACAGACTAGTTTTGCCGACGCCTTGATAACCGGAAGCAAGAGCTGGTGCAGAGAATTGAAGGCTCTTTGACGAAAAGATTTCCTTATGAAGGGGCGAGCTGTAGGCGTAGAAACATCACAGTACAGATTCGTTTCTGTTCCTGGAAGCCGTACTTTTTTAAGCTGTAAGGCTGTACCTGATTTAAGTAACTCTCGAACTCCGACTCCGTTTCCTGTTCCTGGGCGAGGGCAGCGAAATCGATTCCGTTTGATAGTTCTTCTATCCTTGAGAGAGCGTCAGCCACGACATTAAAACTACCCGAAATGTGTCTAATATCCGTAGTAAATTGCCCGATAAAATCGATGTACCTGAATTGTTGCGGTGTGCACTTGTCCGATTTCTGTTGAAACGGGAAGGTGAGTGGCTTGTGATCTGTGAACACGATTAAATCTCTGCTTTCCACCATGAACTTGAAATGTCGCGTTGGTAAGCACTATATTTTCATTCACTGGTACACCATGCACCGTGTGCTAGGTAAGCAATCAGAGCAGCTTTGGCGAGGCTTTTCTTACATTTTTCTAAGGCTGCAAGTGCTTCCGGATCCCACTCGATGGGATCTTTTACGTTTCCGCAAAGTAGATCATTGAGAGTTACTTGCATTTCGGCTGCCTTTGGGATTTCAATTCTGTTGAAGGTAATGGAACCCTGGAAAAGTCGAAGTTGCTTGGCTGTTTCAGGTCTGGGGAAGTTCAGGACTGCTTCTACTTTCTCAGGAAGAGGTTTGACACCCTGAACACATTAGGAATAATTAGGATGCCGTAGTTTTAAAATCTCTCGGAGACCTAGCGGATGTGTTTCTTGTGCTCTTCTTCTGACCTTGAGGCTATAAGGACGTCATCGATGTACACCTACAGGAAGTCGAGTCCATTCAGCACTTCGTTCATGAATCGCTGGTAAGTTTGAGCGGCATTTCTAAGTGTGAACGACGTAAACGGAAACTCAAAAAGCCCAAAAGGTGTCGTGATGGCTGTCTTCGCTATATCTTTCTCGGTGACAAGAATCTGGTTATGGACCCTGACGAGATCGTTGGTAGAAAAAATAGTTTTACCATGTAGAGTAGAAGCGAAATGTTGTACGTGGGGAACTAGGTACTTATCCGGCATTGTTCTTGAATTGAGCCGCCTGTAATCTCCACAGGGTCTCTTTTGGTTGTCCTTTTTGGGAACCATGTGAAGCGGCGATGACGAACTGCTCTTAGAAGGTCGTGTGAGGCCGATTTGAATCATTTGCTGAAACTCCTGTTTGGCCTGTTTCAATCAATCGGAAGCAAGCCTTTTGGGTTTCTCGGGAACTGGTGGACCTGGAGTAGTATGCATAAAGTGTTTCCACGAGTGCTTGGGTTCACAGAACGATCCGGCTGGTTTCGTGATATCAGGATATTGATGAAGAAGTTCGGACCACACACATGAACCTTGAATCGGACGGATTCCCAACCAGCCTGCCTTGCACGCGGTGACTCGACATGTGATGGCAAGAGTCATGTTTGTGTCCAGAAGTTTTTTTATACTGATATCCACTAGGAGTGCGTAGTGGTCCAGGAAATCTGCTTCTAGAATAGGCTTTGAAACCTCTGAAATTACAAAACGCCAGGTGTACTCTCTCCTGAGACCTAAATCTAAAGATAAATTTTCTAACCCGAAAGTCGGTATGAGCATATCGTTAGCCGCGTAAAGTTCATAGTTTGTCCTCTTTTCTTGCCCATGTATGAATGATCGAGAGTATATGCAGAGATCTGCACCGGTATCCACTAGAAACTGCTTATTTGTCTTCTTGTCAGTGACGAAGAGGCAACGCGATTCCGGGCGTTGGTCACTGGCCTCATTTAGTGCCAGCCCGGTTCAGTTCCTGGTTGAAATGTGCACGAAAATCTGAAATATTGAGCCTAGTCCCCGTATTTTCCGTGGTACCAACAAAACTCCATTTGCGTTTGAAGTACGAGAAAAACTGTGACGCCGGTCTCGCGATTGGTCTCGGAAACTTCTTCGGCCACGGTTACCGTTCCGGGATACCTCGTGTAGTTGTAAGCTCATTTCCGTGTTTTTTTGTTATGAGCAACGTTAACTGTTCGACCATGGCTTGCATCGGGTTTATATTTGAGGCTGCCGTCGATGCCGTGTCTACGACCTGGAGGATTTGTTACCACGATCGCGTCCGCGAGTTTTGCCGCCTGCTCTAAGGTGGCCTGTTTCTGAGTCACGAGGATTGCCTGCATTGACAAGGGGAATCGAGTCTGCTAAATAGAACGGAGAGCTTCATCAGAAAACACTTGGGCCGCTAGCCCTTGTAAATGTCTCAAGAACTGCGAAGGTGTCCTGTCGCCGATTTACTGATTTTTCAAAAGTTCTCACGTTTTCTGGTGTTTCGAAGTTCCAAGAAGACGAAACAGCTCGCTTTTTAATTTTATGTACTTCCCGACAGCGGGAGGGGACGAGAGAATATCGCGAACTTCGGAGGCGTATTGCGCGTCAAGATTGCCGGCAACATAGTTAAATTTAGTTTCGTCGTTGTTAATACTCGCGAGCGCGAACTTTGTTTCAAATTGCACGAACCACATTTCAGGATCCTTTGGCCAAAAAGGGGGTATTTTAACACTCACTCGGTCGATCGAAGGTGGGTCAGTGTTCGCGTTTGCCCTTACTTCGTAATCGTCAGGCATTTTACTGACAGGCCCTTTGTCACCAAACACAAACATAGGTTCATCCACACGATTAAATTGACCTAAAGAACGATGGGAATATAAATATATACTATGCTTTATATACACCATGTAATAATGTTTTTCAATTAAGTGAGACGGTCGGACCGGAGTTGTCGAGTGCGCGCAATAAAGAGATCGAATGTGATGTCAAGATATACTGCCTGGCGACGGCTAAGTATCAGAGACGACTGACGGAACGAAGGAAAAATGAGTCGGTGATGACGGACCCTTACAATGTTGCCGATTAGATGTCTAGGAAAATATCGAAATTTGGAAAATGCGGCAACGCTGCATTTTGAACTGCGTCAAAACTTTAGGGACCATCGCCAGACTTAAACATCTATATCTGCTAGTACAATAAACTTTGATTTCTCGGACGTGAAAAACTGCTGACTTAAGTATTACTGAAAACGAAACTGAATGTAAAAGCTATCTAAAATTTGGAAGGACAAATTTATGTACACTGTTATAACTCGACAACTCCGAGAAATACTATTCTAAAAACTGAATACATAGGCTTGAGATATTTGAAATAATTTGTGAATCATAGTCCGCCACAGATTCAGTTTTTAATAGGAGGCTTAGTTTATTGACATAATTTAAAGAAATTGACAAAAATATTCATGAAAATCCGTTAATATTTGCAGTAAGAATGGAAACATTGAACTATTTACAAAAGTGTACCATTCGCCGAAAACTTGACATCTACCCCCTCATTCTGTAAAATGAGTATTCAGTTAAAAAGTACTGATTAGGAAGTCTTATTAACGTTGAGTAATAAGCCTTACTAAATTATCATCAGTTTTCTAGTTCATCCTGTGAGAAAATCTTACTAAAGCAGTTAATAAACGACATCGCTCGATAAAAATTATCATTTTCATTTTGCGCACTTGAATTCCAAATAATGAGCATTGAGATAAGATGAAGATGTTCATATTTAAATTAAACAAAAAATGAGGTTAAACATGTGAGTGGTAAATACTTTATCCATATATAAACGGGCAAATTATTACCCTTTATATTTTTTACACATGGAGCAGCATCCTTGAATTGCAGCTTATCACACATTTGTGTTCGGTAAATATCACTTCGCGAGTTTCCAAGTTCGAATCCAGGTTTTGGGAAAATATTTAAATTAAACAGAAACAACGAATTATGGTAATGACTCCACCTGCTTTTATTGCAAGAAGCCTTCAATCTTTTCATAATTTTTACATAATCTTTTTAGTGCATGACATTTTCTGAGCGCTTTATTTACACTTGTAAATTTTTTATTTCAGTTCTTGTGGCATATTTTTAAAATTTTTAATTTTTTTAGCTTTTAGTTTTTTATAGCTCGTATCGTTTCTCCAAAAATTTTACTGTTTTTATTTAGAAAGTTTTTTACGATTTAAATAAAACGGCGCATCCTATAAAAATATAATCAATGACATATTTGTCGGTCTTTTTTTGCTGAGCAGCTTTTGTCTTATACATCTTTTTATGGTGCACAAATTTTACCTGATTTATTTTCCTTTTCGTATCTTGGGCAGTTTTACTGCAAAGTAGAATTTTCGATTTTTCATTATTTTTTGTGCGACCAATATTGCATTGTCGAAGTTTCGAAAAAATTTAAAAACTTGTTGCGATAATCTTGTACGGTTTTCTAACAGCAACGTTCTTTTTGTCGAAATAAACTCATAAGGATACATCGATCGACTTTGCGAGTCCAAAATGTTATTATGTTATTTTTAATGTTGTTTTTTACGAATGAATCAAAAAGTACTAGTCAAATAAAACATCGATTAATAGCCAAATTTGTAAATATTCTTGGGGTGAGCAATTTTAGTTGACTAATTTTCTCTATCGCATGTTGCACAGTTTCACCGCATAATTAAATAATTTATTTTTTATCATTTTGTGTGCGGTGAAAATTCGACTTTTCGAAAAAATTCAAAAACGTGTAGCGATAATCTTGTAGGGCTTTTAAAAATCAACGCTTTTCTTCCCTTGAATTTGTCCATATCGAGCGCTGGGTGGGTTAAAGTTTTCAACTTTTTGTTTTTCTTATTTTTAAAATGTTCTAACTCTGATAACTTTCTTTTTTTCTGCAAAAAGTATTGAAGATAAAGTGCTCGAGTTTACGATAAGTCCTTCTTTCTTTTTAAGCATCAAAAACGTGTGCCAGAACCATTGCCCCCACATCCCGACTCGCGCCCCCTGGCCACACATTTTTGCGGGTCCCTGCCCCCTATTCTTTTTGCTCAATAAGCGTAAATTTTGCATGTTTATTCCAGATAAATTTCTCCCTACGCGATCTCGGGCCCTCCGACTGCAGCCAGGCCAACAACCCCTTTGTGGGTGCCATGGCCAGAGCAGAATCCAATCTGATAGATCTTTCGAAAGAATTTATGCCTAAACGATACTACCGACTACAGTCAGAGAGAATAATTCATAAAAATTATGTTTTTTTATTGGAGGGGGGGGGTCAAAACGCGGATATAAACGAAGAAATTCAAAACTTACATAAACCCAATCAGTACCTTCTCATCAGGATGAAAATGTAAAACTTGGCAAACAATATAATCGGTCGTTTTTTTAGAAAATAAAGTTTTAATTTCTTAAAATACAATGCCAACATTTTCTTCATTTTACACTTTTTTCTAATTTTCCTGCTTATTACGAACGAAGACAAGAAACGCTAGATGCATCAACTCCGACATGAGCAATGTATATATCCTGGGTAACAATTTACATAGTTTCACAAGAAACAATTTGTGTTTTTGGCAAACCAAAGAACAAATTTAACATACGTTTAAGTTCTTGAAAAAAAATGTTTCTTTCAAATAGGCAAAATACATATCGCCCAATTTCCTCTCAAAAACAACATACTTCGTGCCCGCAAGATTCTTTGACTTCTAGTGTAGAAGGTATCTTAACTAAAATTGATTCGATCTTTGCTTCGTTCGTAACAATATTTTTCGCCCTCTCGAGAAAAAATATCTGTGATTGAGTCATACATTTGTCCGTAATTTATGCATCAATTAATTTCAGCATTTTGAACTAAAAATTGGACGTCATATTTATAATAAGATTTCCTCACAAGATGAACTAGAAAACTGATGATTAATTTAGTTTGACATAGTATTCGAAGTTAATAAGACTTTTTAATACTTTTTAATTGAATACTCAATATTTATACTGAGGGAGTAGATGTCAAGTTTTCGGCAAAGGGTACCTACACTTTTTTATATACTTCAATGTTTCGATTAAAACTGCAAATGTTAACCGATTTTCAGGAATATTTTTTCAATTTGTTCAAATTATGGCGATAAACTAATTCTCCTAATTAAAATTGAATCAATACATACGTTCCTTATTTCAGTTTTTGTAACTGGTGTGCATCTCATAACAATGAAAAGGCCATTATTTGCGAGCAATGCAATGCCCTCTAGGGAGTCTGCCTCGTGAGTTTTTCGAGGGTCGATGGAGTGTGCTGCGAAAATCCAATCATGGCTACACTGAGCGTGACTGCAATCGTTTGATTACACATCAATTAATTGAAAACATGATGCATTTTATGCGTCTGGGAAGGAGCAAAACCGCCAACACGGGTGAACCCACGGTGAACGGAATATCGGGGCAACCAATTTCTGAATGAAAAAACGGGAGGTCTAGAGTGTTATTATTTCAACGATTCTGTAAACAGCGTAAACCAAGGATCGATCCCAGGATTCATATTAACTGTCTGTTATGCCTCACTCAGCTTTCCTATTGTTAGAGCTTAATACTCGGTTAATCCGTTCAATTTCTGTTGAGAGTTTCGGTAATTTTGCATTCAATGTAAGATTACACACTTATTACAGACCATTTTGATGAATGTTCCAAATTTTTTTTCATTATTTTGTAAATGATATCAGGAAGTCTCTGTCCTACTCGAAAAACTAAGCGACACGTATTTTTTGTTATTTGCGGACAAAACTTTAAGGACGTGAAACAGCACCTCAAGGTGCTTCCTCGGGGTTGGTATTTATTCCATGCATTTACAAATGACAACTTTTCTCCTACAATTATGAATTTTTTTACCTCATATTTTAAGCATAAAAGCTTAGTGGGAATATACAATCCCTCAAAAAGGGATTGTTTGAAAAATGGTCTGGTTCTTGTTTTATTCAAATTAATAGAAAATTGTATGCATTTTATGCGCCTGGAAACTAGCAAACCGCAACCATGAGTGTGCCTATGACAAACGGAATATAGGTTTGGCTAGTTTTGATAAAGAACGAGAAGTAGTCGAGAGTATTATTTTTTCGACGAAACTTAAAACCTAGTAAACCCAGGATCGAGCTCAGGACTTGATTGAGTGCCTATCATGCTCACTCAACCTTCCCATTGTTAGAGATAAGAGCCGGTTGAGAGAATTTAAAAATGATTAAGAGATTATGGAATTTAATTTGAATATTTTGCATCAGATGCACTAGATAACTATATATTGAACTAAAATGTAATAAGTTATTTTAAAATAAGCGGGTTATAATGTTGCACGGGCTATTTAAGTGTTGTTTACAAAATGAATACTGCAGAATAAGAAGGATGTATTCAGATACACCGATTATATCATATCACTTAAAAATACGTGAAAATAAATATGTTTATGACGTCATCGTGGATCTAACTCGTTTTCCATTCAGCACGATAAATATTACTTCTGCTTATTTTCTTATAAATAAATAACCTCATTTTTAAGTTAGGTTTCATCTTAACATACTTGATCAATTTACTTCAACACCTAACTCAATAATATTTTAAAGTACACGATTCCTAAACACTTGCGTCTTTTGCTCGCTTTTGGAATTTGCTTCACTTATTTTAAACGGCTGTAGGCCCCGGCTGTTAGGCCGGGGTCTACAGGGAGCCAAATTTAAAATCCACAAAATTGTGTGTCCGATCTGGCCCAAGTCGGAAATAAGGCAAATATTTGGCTATTTCTGCACGGGGAAGATCCATTTACTACCAAAAAAGACTTAAGTTAATTAAAAATTAATTTATCAATAAAAACTCAATTACAATATTGATTAAACAAATAGAAATTTAAATGAGATTAAAATCTTAATCAAAAAATCCTGTTTAGCGTCCAATCATCATACTGATTTAAACTCCTGTGAAAAACAAGAATCCAACCGACCAAATTTGGACCACACCGAACAACAACTAAAAATGTGCCAAATAGTTGAATTTTCCACCCAAAAGACAAATTAATTAACAAAAAGATTCATTTTGAGCTGCAATTGAAAACAGAATTAAATATTCCAAATTAAAAGCGTCTTAAATTATCCAAAAATAAATATTGATTAAAGTAAGAAAATTATTATTCGCCGTAAACATTGATTACACACAATTGTCTAATATTAAATAATAAATTCACCTTTATTTTCACCAATGACAATATTTTAACTTTTAAATTAACATTCAAATTGTGAAATTTCGAACAGTACAATTGACATTTTAAACAGTGTTCATTTGTCAACTTTTAAAATTTTTAATATTTTCCATTTAACCCTACTTTTTATTCTTTATTCATAATGTACCCCTTAAGTGTTTACATGACTTCCATTCCTTAAAACATTTCCGCTTGCACATTAAACAAACAAAAAGAAAATTTCAACCTTAATATTAACAAATATTTACAACAATTTACATAAAGCCTTATATCTAGTTCGAGAGGTAGAAAGCGAGAGTGCAAGTGCTAGCAAGAGAGAGAGAATGAGAACGCAAACGCATTCTTTCATTCACTCTCATTCGCTCTCCAACTCCTTCATTCAATCTTCTCCTAATCCATCCTCCTCTAGAATCTTTAGCACATTCTCTTGCCAGCTTCCTTTACCTTCCATTCCTCTTCTACATCCTTCCTATACGTGCTCCCATTCACATATTCTGCATTTTCTGTTCTCTTTCTTTTCCTAATACCTCCCCTCTCTTACCTCGTTTCCCAATCTAAATCTTGCTATTCTGGTCCACCTTCTCTCCCCATCCCTCCTCTAAATACTTTGGTATACCTTCCCTTTTTATCGCCTTATACCATTTATTGTATTTTGATTCCTCAATCATCCCCCATCTTTCTATTAATTCTCTTTCCCTGTCTTTTTTTCCAATTCTTCATAGTGTACTCCAGTCCCGTCTTCCATGTCTCTAGCATTCAAGAACTCCCTCCTTTGTTCATTCCATCTCGTTAATTCTAGCGTTCTCCCTCTCCTCTCTTCTGCCTCCATCAAAAACTTTCTCGCCAACTCCCCTCCCTTTCCCTCCCTCAGCTTTGTCTCAAATTTCCATGCTCTCTTTCCCGCTCTAATACTTAATTGATCCCTTAGCGCTTTTTCTCTCACCATATATCCTGGCGTCCTCCAATCTACCCCTAATATCCACCTTATATATCCTTCTTGTAAACTCTCAATATCTTTCCTTTCTTTCCATCCCCATATCTCTGCTCCATAACTTAATACCGGCCATATCAGCGTATCAAATAACCCCATTCTCCTTCTCCAATTCTTTTTAAACCTTTTTCCGATTCCCCATATCTTCTTCATTAACCCTGCTGCTTTTTTATTCTTTCTCTTATATGAACTCTATAATCTCCATTCTTTTGCAAAATATATCCCAAATATTTAAACTCCTTCACTTTTTCTATTTTTATACCCTTCCATCTCCCCTTCCATTCTTTTTGTCTTCCCCTCCTTTTCTAAGCCTCATTATCTTTGTCTTTTCTGCATTTAAATTCAGCTTTTTCCCATCCAAGTATTTCTTTAATCCTGTAATAAAGCCTGCTATCCCTTCTTCATCCTCTACCATCAGCACTGTGTTGTCTGCGTATGCTAGTGTATATATATTTTCCTTCCTTATCCTAACACCTCCCCAACCTTTTCTCCTCATTTCCTCTTTCAAGTCTGATATTAATATATCAGATAAAAGTGGGCTCAGGGGACGTCCTTGCCTCATTCCTCTCATTAACCAGAAACTATCTCCTACTCGATCCCGTACCTTTACCCTGCTTTTCGTCTCTCTAAAAATTTCCGACGCTCTCTTTATTAATCCCTCTCTTATCCCCTTTTTCACATTAACTGTTTCTATCTCGCCTCGGTCTAAAGAGTCAAACGCTGCCTTTAAGTCCACGAACATTGCTATCATTGACCCTTTTTCCCTTTTACTCCTCTTATTTAATAGATAGTTCAGAACATATATGTTGTCCATTACCCCCATTCCTTTTCTAAACCCTATCTGATTCGGCGGCTCTATCTTTTCTCCTCGACGTCTTTCTCCAATCTCTCCGAAAAAACAGTTGCATATACTTTATACAGTGTTGGCCTCAGAGTCACACCCCTATAATCTTTAACCTCCTCTCCTTTGCTTTTCCTTACTATTGGTATCACTACTCCTTCTTTCTATAACTTTGGCCACCCCTCTCCTCTCCATACTCGACTACACATTAGCCATGCCCATTCCTCTAGAATTGTCCCTCCATATTTCCATACCTCATTTGGAATCTCATCTATACCAGGTGCCTTTCCAACCTTCATTATTCCTAACACCTTGACTATTTCTTCTCTTGTTATTTCCTCTTCCTTATCTCTTTCTCTATAATATTTCCCTCCCTTCTTAAATTTTCTCTCTACTCCTCCTAGCAAATCCAAAAAATATTTTTTCCATTCTACCATTTCAGTATATTGGTTTACTCTTTTTCTTCTTCTTCTTTCTCTATTTACTACCTTCCATACCTCGTCTTTCGTCCTAGCCTTCTCTGCCTCTTCCTCAAACCTTTTATTCTCTTTCTCTTTCTTTTGATCACACAACTCAGAATACTCTTTCACCTCCTTCTTTTTTTCTTCACACTCCTCATCCCATCCACTTCTATTCCTCTCTTTACTAACTGCCACATTTTCCGCTCCCATTTTGATATTTCTAACCTTTTCTCTAAACTTTTCTTTTCCTTCCCTACATCAATCCCCTTTTCCTACACTCTTTATCTTTACTTCCTTTCTTTGCATATTGCTGTTACTTTTTCCTCCCTCTAAGGTTACTACTAATGGAAAGTTATCCGAAATAATATAATCACCTACCTCTAATTTCTTGACCTTCTCTCTGACCTCATCATCCACTATCACATAATCAATTACCGCCCCCCTTCTCCTCCTGGCCGTGGTAATTTCCCTTTTTTATCTCCCTCTATATTTTCGTTTCAGATTAACTATCCCCACTCCTCGAAGGTCTCTAACAACTTCTTTCCCCCAATATTCAGTACTTTATCTTTTGATTTTCTTCGCCCCTCTTCTCCCCATTTCCTACTATCTTACACTATCTTCCACTTCTCTGCTCCGATCTTTACCTCTTCTACTATTAATCCTTCTTTTTGCTCTTTCCCCTCTTTCTTATCTTTCCCTGTTATACATTCATTTCTCACTCCCACCACAATTCCTCCCATTGCTCTGCCCTTTTTGTTCTTCCTCTTTGCGTTTTGAACTTACCATTTGTAACTTCTTGGTGTTCTTCCACTTACTCTTTTCCATTCCTTTCCATCTAGCCACGTCTCCATCGTTATTGCAACATGCAATTGTGTCAAATTTCTCATAAATGTCCTATCCTTTCTCTCCAGTTCTGCTATATTCCAGTAACATATCCTTCATTCTTCCCTACATTTGTTTTTGTCTCTTTTTGCCTCTTCCTATTGCTTATTTTAATACCTCCCGTTCCTTTCTCTTCTAGTTTCCCTGCCTCTCATTTCTTACTAACTCTTCCCTATCTTCTTCCCAATCCCACCATACTCCGTATATCTGCATCCTCCCATATTTAACCCATGTTCTTCTTTTCTTTTTTCTTTCCTCCCTCGCTATTTTCCTTAACTTATATTGCATCCTCCTTTGTACCCATGTCAAATCATCCTCTATTCTCTCTAATCTTCCATGTAACATCCTCTTCTCTGCCATTACTTCCCTCTTATGTTCCCATTTCTTAAGTTTCACTAGTACCATTCTCTCCCCTCTTCGCTCTTCCCTTCCTATACGTCGCACTTCCTCTATCTCTACTTTTGCATCAATCCTTTTTAGTACTTCTTCCACTCCTTCCTGCATCTCCTTCCCCTCTAATCTTATACCCTTTATCAATACGTTCCTTTTTCTTTCTTCCCTCTTTTTTTTCTATTCTTTGTTCTACTTTGTTCAGTCTTTCCTTCTCCTTATTCCCACTCACGCCCCTACTAAAATCCCGGTTCGAGCTTTCTATCTTTATAATCCTACCTTGCACCTCCTCTACCTTTTTATTATTATCCTCCTGTTTCTCTAGTTTTTGCTCCAATGACTGCATCCACTTTTCTAACTTTTCCTTAACTTCTTCCCAATTTTCATTTCGTTCCTAATTTCAGCCATTTCCCGCCTAATTTCTTTCCTTAATTTCTCTCCCCTGTTTTCCTGCCTTTCTTCATAAATGCCCAGTACTTATATCATGACGTCGCGAATTTCTTTCAGTCTTTCCTCTTTCCTCTGTTCTTCGGTTTCATCTCCGTTTCCTTCAGCCCCCTTACTATTCTCACCCTTCTCTACCAAATTCTGCTTTTCCTGCGGCAGTCTGAACATTTTTGGATATTTCACGTATGAAGCTAAATCGTCCTTCTTTTCACTTCTTCCACTCTCCCCTTTCTTCCTTTTGATAAAAGCCTCAATCGATCCTACGCTTTTTGCGCTTAATCTATCCTTTTCTATAATTTTCTTTTACTTCCCTTTCGGCTTCCTTTCTTTGATCTCCTATTTCTGTGCACTAAACACTTCCTGCTCTAATTCCGATTTTTCCTCGATGTTACACTTTTTGCTATCCATGAATCCAATTTCCAACGTTGCCGCCTTCTATCCTTCCCTGCCTCTATCTATCGTCGCATTCTGGTACCTGTTTTGTCTTTCTCCGCCTCTACCCAACCCTGCTACTACTAACCCGATCAACCCAGTCCTCCCACTCTGTCACAAATCTCAAACCAACCTAACCTCAACTTTCACAAACCCTCAAACAATCTCTTTCATCTAAAACCCTTCTATATGCTTCCACAATTCACTCACATCAAATTTCACCACAATTAACGGAAAAACTCAGCATGATTTCTTTTAACGAGATGCCTTTTTCATAAGAGACTGTTTTTAAAAAAGGAAGAAAAATTAACTCAAGTTTCTTGTAAAAAATTCAAAGAGATTTTCAGGTTTTCAAGGTCGCTGTACACCCTGCCCTTATATATATACATAAAATAACCATTTCCATCAATATGTAACTCTTTATACATATTTCAGACTAGAGATTGTAATGTAATTAAACTATATGTTACTAATTATTTTGGACGATTAAAATTACCACCCCGATTAAAGAATTATTTTAACACGAACTACCAAATTCCCGCTCCCTTCGAGTTCGTGTTAACGAGGGTTTACTGTATTCCATTTTTTGTTGAAAATTTAGCTTTTTTCAAGAATAGAAACTTACACTATTTGTTTAAAAATGTGTCTTTTTGTAATAAACACACCGTCTTGGTTAACATAGCACCTTTTTAGTTAAATATTCAACTATTTGGTTGAATTTGGGACTGTTTTTTTGAAAATTCATGATTTGAGCTTCATTCGTTTAGTTGATAATAATTAATCTCTTTGGTTAAAAATGTAACTATCTGGTTTGAAACAAAATAGTGCATCAATCCTGTGTAACAGCACGTTCATTGTGAAGCAAGAAATTGTATTTGAAACAAAGATTCAAGAAACAGTGAGAGAAAAATGATAATTGTAAAGTTTTCGGTTGAAAATGTTGGAAAAGGAATTGTGGGGGGAAAGGCTGCAAATTGCACCACCCTTCTAGTGTAACCTCGGAAATGAAATAACTTGCCATTCCACACTTGTTCGATTTAAGAATACGCAGCTTCTTTCTCTGAATATTTTTTGTCGTAAAATCGGAGAAGAGAGTAGAAATTACGCAAACTCTCAACAGAAAATGAATGGATTTACCGATTTTCTTCTGTCTTTTTTAATTGTCTCGTCGTTATCTAAAGCAGCGTTTCCCAAACTGGTGCCGCCGGCAGGGGGAAGCCAGCCCGGGCCGGGCAGCTCGGCAGACTCCAAGGCAGGCTCCCTGCTGCGAACAGAGGGCCACTATCGTATACCGGCTGATGTCGAGTTGCGGAAAGGTCAGAAATTACAGCGGGTCGTGCCTTCCCCCTCCATGCTCTACCTTCTCCGCTTCTTGAGGCTATCCGTCGCACAGTCGACTCCCATCATTATTCATTAAAATCAAAGTTGAACATGACAAGTACTGGGTATGTACAAATAAAAATTGTAATGCTTGCCTGAAACTTGTCGGATTCATAACTCGACTTGAGTTGGTTCGTCAAGTTTCACGCAAGTTTTTACCAATTAGTTTATAGGATGAATGTTCTGCCGACTTTTAGTTTAAAGTATAGTTTAGTTTTAAGTGAATAAATAGCTGAAATGTATGAGAGGGAAATATGCAGCTAATTTTAATATTTATTTCTCCTAATTGAGATAATATTTGTTTAAATAATATTTCATTATCATTATTATATATGAACTCATTTGATAAAAGCCACGAATGACCCTTTCCTTGTTATGAAATTACAATAACTGAAATTATAAAGGCTGAGGTCAATTAAATTTTACTTAGCTGAATAAATTTCTTAATAAAATTTAAAGTAAATTAAAACAAAGTTCTTGAAAATCGGTTAATATCCGAACTAATAAATGAAATATTTACCAATCTTGTGAATGTAAAAAAAGTGTGATAACTCCTAAAGTTATTATCTGATTTTCTGCTATCTTTTTTTAATGTTCCTTTCATAATAATAACAAATCGAACGTAGTCTATTAAAGTTCAATTTAATAATTATTTACCAAATTTTCATTTTTCTCAAGTGGCTCTAATTCTCTAAAAACGGAATAGACACACGAAGCAAGCAACCCAGTCTGAACGACTGGCTTCCAGTGTCTCTCTTAAGTACCAGTATTGTGATCAAATTTGAGGGTGGCGACCCTGTCACTCTCCAGAAAGAGCGAAAAAAGTTTGGGAATCGCTGATCTAATGCACCTGATACAGAACATTGAAAATAAATTCCTTAATATTTTAATAACTTTTAATTTCTTTCAACCGGTTCTTATCTCTTGCTTGAAAGGCACTCAATCGAATCCTGAGCTCGATCCTAGGTTAACGAGGTTAGATTATTATCGAAAAAATAACACTCTAGTTTAATTCGGAAACGAGCGGCCCTGATTTCCTTTCACCATGGGTACACTCGTTGTGGCCGTTTGCCCCCTCCAAGGCGCATAAAATGCTTCAAATCGTCAATAAATTACAATAAAACAAGAACCAGACAATTTTTTTAAAAAACCCTCTTTAAGGGATTGTATTTTCAATTGTATAGTTTTGTGTATGAAAACCAAATCAATTTCGATCAAACCTACTGGAAAAGTATCCTCGTGATAAAAGATGAATATAGTACTTTTCTCAACAGCAACAAATAATTAAGGGGGTAAACCACCCCTACATATTTTGCAATGTGTACTGGAAGTTTTTAAATTCACAGGAAAATATAAAATATATATATATTTTGCACTTAAAACAAAAAGAAAGTTGACGCGTTTCGCCAAACAAAATTTGAAAAAAATGTCTACCCCTGAACACTTTTTATTTTGGGTATATGATAATATATACTTTCCATATACAAAGACAATTTTTAGAATAGTTTCATAACTAAAGAAATGAAAAAGAGTCCATCAAACATGATAAAAAAATTACACGTGTTAACGTCCCCCCGGGCCATGTGCCCCCACCCAAAGGCATTAAAGAAGATCCTAAGAAAACCGTAAT
>JAAAKG020072169.1:0-17243 GCA_010014905.2 Druon quercuslanigerum
TATATAGCCTTAAAAAAGGGAGGAGGGGGTTAAGATCTTCAGATTAATCGAGAATTCCCGAGCAGTTTATTTAACCTTTAAAGTGCACACTGGGTGTCAGACACCCAACGAGCTTCACGATTTTTCTCAGATTATCTCATTTTTTTTCAAGTATTTTTTTTCAAATAGTTCAATTATCACTGAGGCTTTGGGGATTTTTTTCCTATTTTGCATTCTTTAAACACCACTCATTATTTTTTGTAAGCCAAAAATATCGGAAGGTGTATTTGGAAGTGTGCACTTTAAGGGTTAAATAACACGTTCGTTCCGCAAAACGCTCCAACCAAGGTCGCTGATCAATCTCTCTAGCAAGCTCCCCAGGCGAAGAGCTTCACATAATCACCACGTAAAGCTCTCCACGCGGGCCCATTTGTATCCAACGTATTTTAATTCAGGTAATCTTATAATATTTCAAAAGCAGAATATTTTAGCAAGATTTTTTTTTCAAAATCCCTGACAATTTTTTTCGTATACTCTGGTTTCTGTTGTGCGTCCTGTTATGAGAATCCGTTGGGTGTTTACGCTTTTAACGTTAAATACATCATTAGCGATTGCTCGATCTGCGTTCCTGCGGAGTCCAGGAAAAGTCAGTCGTAGACGTAACAATGGTGCAATATGAATTTATTGCATGTAGATGTGCGGGAGACGACATGCAATAATAAGGTGCCGTGGATCGATTTCCTGACGACTGGAAACAAATCCGTTTCACCGTCTGACGAACAATGGCGATAATTCAATCGAGTCGTAAAATTCGCCAGGAAATTCTCCTTTGACTATAGAAACTTCCTCCCAATGGATTTAACTGAAATTGCCTCCGTGGAAAGGAAGTACTTCTGTATTCTAACATTCATCACTATTTCATGAAAACATCGTTAACTTGTTATCGCTTCAAGTTCTTTAATTACATGAATTTAATTAAATGTTTTACGTTTAATATCACTAGAGTTCGCAACATTTATAAACTAAAATGTATAACATATTTTTAAATTAATTAAAGGGGCCGTGCGTAAATTACGTATATATTCTTTTGGGTAGGGGGGCATATGATCAAAATGTTTACAATCTCATTCATGAGAGTTTAATGTAATCGTCCAAATTTGCGATCTCTGCTTTTTAACGGATCCTTGCGTTTCGGCACTCGAAGAGTCCGAAAATCATACAATTTTGTCTGTGTCTGTATGTATGTATATATGTCTGTCTGTATGTACGGTTACCTGAATGTTGTAGCCACTCTAATTTTTAAAGGATTTGTCCAATCGAGTCGATCTTTGATACACTTCTTAAGGTTCCCAAAATGAAGGTGAATTTCAATAAGCAGATATTTCTGAATAAAACTAACAAATGTAGAGAATTTTTAAAATTGGTAAAATTTGGCGCCCAGCGCTCAATGAGAATGTGCCACAGCAGCGGGCATATTTTTGTATGCTGACTTACAGGGGGGGGGGGGGGAAAGTCAAACCCATTTCTTACATAAGATTTTTTAAGTCTGCAAATCACTCAAAAAATTGTTTAATAGATTTAATTTTAAAAATCTCATGAAAACTCCTGTAAAAAAACAAGAATACAACGACAAAATTTGGACCAAAACAAACAAACAAACAAAATGAATGTTGTCAAGACAACCTTCTTGGGTGTCAGGGAGTGAGCATCGTGGTGATGCTTTTCCTGTCGTCTTGATTTTTAATACTTTTAATTGTTTTTAAATTTATTTTTTTTGCCTTGATAAGGGTATTGTGTGAGTGCCGAAACGTTGGTAATCTAATTTTATTTTTTATTTTCAATGTTATTTTTTGTGATTTGATAATATTAAAAATAAGAAGGACAAGAGAAGAAAAAAAAGAAGAAAGGAGATGCGGTTGGTTGCCTTCTCATTTTACTTTCCTTTATTTTATTTTTGTCTGAAGTTTTTGTTTCGAACAAAGATTTTTTTCGGATTGCAATTGGAGCATTTTTTGTTTGTTTGTTTTGCTCCAAATTTGATTGTTGTATTCTTGTTTTTTACAGGAGTTTTCATCAATTTGATGATTGAAAGTTAAATAGGATTTTTAATTTGGATTTTAATCTGATTTAAATTTCTTAAATTTTAAAAAGCTCTTTGTCAGCTGTTATTTTCTAATAAAAATGTCATGTTTTCTAACCTAATATCTTGAATGTATTAAAAATAAACTTTAATATTTATTTAAACTATCGCAGAGTTCGCAGTATTTCACATTTTTCTCGTGTTTCCACTTAAATCACTTGAAAAAACTGTTTGGTTGAAAATGCATGTATTTTATTAAAAATTAATCTTCACTGCTAGAAAACTAATTCTCTTGGTTGCAAATTTTACTATTTGCTGCCAATTTATGTACTTTATATACTTTGTATTTAATAAAAGTTCGCCTTTTTGGTTACGTTCAACTGATTTTATGTTTAAATAAAATTATTTTTTTAAACTCAACTCTATGGTTAAAAGTTGAATTGCTTTCTCAAAAATGCATTTTTTTGCGTTGAAGATTCATAATGTTAGTTTCAAAATTTTAGGTTTCTTGGTTTGAAATTGAACTACTTTGATAAACAATTTTTTTTGTCATAAATTAATTTTTTTAATCTGAAAATCCAATTACTTAGATGAGCACCTTTCTTGAATAAAATTGGTAATTTTATCTTGAAAACTCAACATATTGGTAGAAAACTCATTTATTTGTTTAAATACTTTAACTTTTTGTATAAAATTAATTTTTAAAGTGAATATTAGTTTTTTAAATGAAAATTTAACTATTCCTTTTGTTCAATAATTAATATTTTTTAGTTTCTGAATTGAACTATTTGCTTAAAAATTTACGTTATTTGTTCAAAATTCTTATTTTTTGGTAGAAAATTAATCTCCTTGGTTAAAAATTCAACTGTTTGGTTAGAAATGTATGTATTTTGTTGCCATATCGTCTTTCTTAGTAGAAAACTAATCTTATTGGTTAATAATTTAATTAATTTGTAGAAAACATCTTTTTGACTTGAAAGCTCAACGTCTTGGATAAAATTTATTGTCTTTATTGACTAAAAAATCTTGATTGATTGAAAAAATAGCATATCTTGTTGAAAATTCGTCTTCTTGATTTGAAAAATCATCTTTTTTGGTTTAAGGTCAAAAAGATTAAACAATTTCTTAATTTATAAGAAACAGCAATGATTAAATTCACGGACAAAATTTAGAAGGCAAAAATTACGTAAGATAGGGGAGGACCGCAAAACTTCCGGATCCTAATTATTTCAATGAAATAAGCTACATTTGGATTCGGAAAAAATTCTAACTTATCACGAAACGCTTGGTTTCTGAATTTTTTGAAATGAATCACTTTTACTTTATTCCAGGTAACGCAAAGAAAAGATTTATCCCAATATCAATTATTGGAATCCTGCGTTCTATTTTCCACGAAAAAATAAATTATTTTTTTTATTTTCTTTTTTCTTTTTTTTCTTTTTTCTGAACGTTCGGTTCTTGAATCTTATTCATATTTAACTAATTACTTGTACCCGATGTCTGATAGCACCAGAAAAATTTTCGTTTTGTCCTCGTTTTGTCCGCCCACACACTCTGAAATGTACACAAAGGTTCGGGAAAAATGGTAATTATCCTCAAAATACTCGGTTCTCGGATTTTCTTTCACTTTTTTCATGCATTTACTTTCAGGTAACAGGAAAAATAGATTCATCCTTTACCAGAAGACTGCGCGTTTTATCCAGGCATGTCCGCTTAAATGTATGTAAAAGTGTGTCGGTGGGGGGTAAAGCGCACAGAATTGAAAAGAATCTTTCTCTGTTGTTGCCTGACATTAAATACAAGTGATAAATGAAAGAAAATTTGAGAACCGGAACTTTAAAGGATTTTTCCTTCTTTTATATACATTTTAGTGTGCGTTGGCGGACAAAACACAGTCTTCCGACAAGGATAAATTTATTGTGCCAATTATTATTGAACGGAAAAAATAAGATAACCATGTTTAGAGAAAAGTTACCATTTTTTATCAATTTTTGTGTGTATGTTTCAGAGTTCGTGGATGGATAAAATAAAACAAAGTCTGCCGATAACGAGTTATTACCACCTAAATTCATATATTATTATATCATTGTTGCGAGAAATGAAAAACAAAAAAATGATTAAAGCCATTTTTCAAAATTTTATATTTTTGTTTATGAAAGTTGCGAGTTTTAGTGGCGTTACATATATCCCTGTAATCAAAGACTGAAAGCCTCGTAAAATCCAAATTTTAATTTCTTTGAAGGATTTGTAAATCAAGTGAGGTGTGCGAAAATTAAAAAATCTCGAAATCCAAACGGAAAATTTGAAGTGTTCCGAATTATAACGCAATTCAAACTAAAATATTCTAATTATTGAATGGACCTAAAAATGCCCTATTTTTTAAATGGCGCAATTGAGGCTCTGGATGAAAAAAGGAGATATAGAATTACTTTGCCGCAGTGGGCCCCTAGAACTTGAGAATAATGTTTCGAATTTTAATCTTTTAAATACGTATCCGCATTAGAAATTTAATTAAGCATCTTTTCCTCTTAATAGAAAAAGTTGCAACTTTCTTATTTTTTGAATTATTCATAAAAAAACTATTTATTTAACTGATTGCAAACGAAAAACTTCTAATGTAAAGTTTTAGCTCAATTAAAATATTATTTATCAGGACTATTAATCAGGATTTGTTCTTAGTTAAACAAAATGGGTAGTAATAATAATAGTAGATTTGATGCTTTCACGATGATTCATTATGATAAAGTAGATATTTCGGGTTTCAATCGTGTACAAAACTACGAATTTTCTGTTAAAAATTTGCTAGTAGAAAATTAATATGTTAGGTTAAATATCCATTTACAGGTGAACCTCCGAGTATTGCCGCTAGACAAGTTGCTGAAACTCGCGGTTTTTTTTCAATATAAGTGTGCACTTTAGCAGTGAACCTTATACTTTATGACAGTTTTTATATAATTTTAACGGTTTTCGAAATGTCAAACATTTTTGCGAATACTGAAAATTCTGAAAAAAAAAACCGGAAACAATACCGTACAGCCTAAACTACCATCTCTAATTACCCAATTTTGATTTTATTTTTTTTATCTTCACGGAAAAATATTACGTGCATAAAATGTTAACAAAATGTAATTTCATCAAAAATATATAGTTTTGTATTTCAGAAAATATTTAATGTTATACAATACATGAGCTACGTTTTTTTGTATTTATTAGAGAGATTCTATGTTGCAAATAATACTTGCGCTATATTGATTTTCTTATTATGTATTGGTAGGTTTATCGCACTTGAATTTTTATAATACATAATATATTCTGTATATGAATAACTTGTGCAAATTTTCATCTTATATTTATGTTTTTGCGAAAAAAGCTATCAAAATAAAAAATCATTGTGTAAAATATGTAATGAAAAAATTATTGACCGTGATACTTTTATGAATTTCTTCTTACTGTGGTACCTTTGTAAAGATTTATTTTAACCTTGAATCTTTCTCAAAGGAATTTTGAGTTGTTTAGAATTTTTTTGTACATACTTTGAAATGTAGATCCATGTAAGAGTTAAATATTTTTAATCCTGTAAAAAAACTCAAAACTGATAACATGCCGAATAGTATCAGTTGAAAAAATTTTAAAATTTATATCAACTGATAAACAACTGTCAATATTTTTAAAACTTTCAAAAAATTGTCATAATTTCGAAAAGGCGTCAAAATCATACTGAAACTGTCATAAAGTTTCACTGCGAATACGCTTACTTCAATCGTAAAAAACACCGATTCTAGGGCACTTAGCTGGTGGCACTATTCGGAGGGTACGATATGAAATCCTCGAAACTCCAGGCGCTCGATTAGTGGCATGGAGTGGGGGTTCATGGTTTCACCGTGTACTTGATTTAAAATTGAACTATTTGGTTGAAAATTAATATTTTTTTCCAATTCAACTATTTTTAATTTTAAATGAAAACTAAATGAACTACCTTGTAATTCATAAAAAAGCAAAGATTTTACGCCCCCCCCCCCCTCCATAAAATTGTCATACTTTTTTTATTATCCCCTAAATACATGAAGAAAATTTAGTCTGTAAACATTACAGGCGATAAATTTGTTTAACATGTTTTATGTTTAATCATATATATGTTTATATATGAATTATTAATAATACTTAATTTATATAAAAAAAATATATATAATACTTACAATCATATATATATATGTATATATATATATGTTTAATGAACATAACATTTTTAAACATAAACATACAAGTCTGTAATGAAACTGGGTTTAAAATATTTTTTTCTCGCCTGTTAAACTTGACAGCTTGGATTGATGGGGGTTGAGGAGGAAAGTTGTTCAAAAATGCAGCACCCTCACAAAGGGGGATACGTGTTTGAAAATTTCAGAAAAAAAACTTTACGCAATTTATGCACGATCAAAGGACAATCATCAAAAAATCAAATACCTCTCAAGAATATATAATTGAAAGAAAAACTGAACGAAAAAACTGATTAATCTGAATTTTTCACAAGTTTTCTCATCGAAATCGAAATGATAACGCGGCGCTATTGTGACGGTATTGATGGTGGTGGTGGTAAGTGAGTAGCTGGTGGAGTGGCTCTTTTCAGCCCTCCACTCGCAGTAGAGCGCAGTCTGCAGTCTCCGATGGTTACGCGTATTACGCGACGCTTCGATTTGATGACAGAAATCGGTCTGTATTCTCCAGGTTACATAAAAAATAAAGCGCTCCAAATTAAATAAACTCAGCCATCTCTAGTCTACACGAAAAAATATCGCGTGCCATATTCTATTTCAGTAATTTATTAAATTTTTTCGTACAATAGCAAATTTCCAACCGACAACCAGTTTTTGAGCGATATTTTGTCATTACCAGAACAAAAGTTTTGAAAAGAGTGCTATCGGCTCATAATTATAATGTGACTGAAAATAAAGAGTGAAAAGTGCTGTGATATGAGGATATGTAAGATATGTAAGATTCCGGTAAGAGATAATGTTGTAAAACAATATGCAATATAGTATTAAATACATTTTTATACATTTTTTATTACATTAATTTGAAGAGATTTAGACAAATAAGAAGTTGCATTTTAGCCTTTTTTTAAGGTTTTTATTTCATAACTAGAAGTCTTTAAAAGGCGCATAAAACCACTAAGAAAGTCGCATGGAATTTCGGATAAAGTCCACAAAAAGTCGCATCAAATTTTTAAAAATTATGAAAAAGACAGTATCAGAAACATGAAAGAAATAATAACTTAATTTGTTTATTATTATAAAGTACATAGTACTCATTGTTTTACAAATATTCTTTGCACAATAAAAAAAACTTGTCAGTTGAAACAATTTTTTAACAATAGTCATTCAGTTTTAGGCATTCTGAAACTGGGTTTAAAATATTTTTTTCTCGCCTTTTAAACTTGACAGCTTGGATTATTTTAAAATGAGAGAAGTATATAATTTGAATTAATTTCTAACTTCAGAAGTATTCATTTTGCACATTTTAAAGCAGTGGAGCGAATTACTTAAAATAAAATAAATATAGATACAATATTGAATTCAATATAAAACTTTTTAAATTCCTTAGATTTCAAGTCGAAAGATATAGCATATTCAACAAAGTATTTGAATTTTTAACCACAAGAGACGAGTTTTCAACCCAAATACGAATTTTTAACAAAATAATTCAGTTTTCAGTTAAAAAGTCGAATAGTTTAGTAAAAAGTTGATTTTTACATCTAAAGATTAATTTTCAATACAATAGTTGGATTAAAAAACAATTTTGAACTTTCAAACAAGAGAAGAATTTTTAACAAACCTAAAAAAATAATTTTTTGACCAAACGGTGGAATTTTTAAGCAAAAAAGGTTCAACTCTAACCAAATAATTGAATTTTGAAGTCAAAAAGAAGAAAATTTAAAAAAAAACAGTTGAATTTTCAACCTCATACTTATCATACCAAAAAATATTGTGGAGTTTTCAATTAGAAAAGACAAGTTTTTAACAAAATAGTAGTTTAATTTTAAACTAAATACAAACCACTCTCGGTTTAGTTTCTGCAAATATTCTTTAAACTAAATTGGGAGAATCGAAAACGTTAACAGTCAAGGCCGCCCGAATCGTTTCTAATTGGAAAATATAATGTTGCGCAATATAATGGACTGAGTACTCGCGTATTGTGGCCTTTCCGAGACGACAGTCACACCCGCACTTGCTCCCCCACTCTGAGAATCTGCGAGAGCCACCAATTCTACGAATGACTAAACTGTGAAGTACCAAAACGCGGTTCGAGTGTAGATGAATTTTCAACAAAACAGTTAATTTAAAAAAAAAAGATGTATTGCAAACAAAAAATTTTTTACGAATAAAACAAGAACTACGCGTCTGATCAAGAAGCGGTTATTAATAAATTTTGTAGATCCTTTTTGGGAGTGAAATTTTTGCCCGTTTACCTTTTTCGGCATCTTGCATAGTTTGGCCACAAAATGAAATTTTTGATTTATCATTCTTTTTTGTGTGATCAAAGTTTGATTGAATTTTCAAGAAAATTCAAAAACTTATTATTATAAACGTGTATGAATTTTAAAAAGGAGCGTTTTTCTTTTCATGACTTTTTTCATATCGTGCATTGTTGGGCCTAAAATTTTCATTTTCGATTAATTACAAAATTTTTTAAATGCTATAACTTTGATAATTTTCTTTTTATCAAAAAATTCACAATGTTAAATTGTTCGGCTTCCTGAGTATTACGAAAGCCGTACATAAAATGAATAACTCCTTATAAAAATGGTCTCAAATATTTTGAAAATGCTCGAACTTTTAGAATTGTTTTCTTTTTCAAAATTTTTAATTTTTTTTTCGAATTTTATCGTGTTAACGGATGGAAGGACATACAGACACCATCACCAACTGTTGATTTTAGGCTTAACAGGGGTCTCAAAACGTAGAGATCCTTTAAAAAGCTGAGGTGTGATATTTCTGATAATTCAAATATTTTAAAAAATAAAGAAGGTTCAACCTCAACCAAAAGTCGTTTTAAATCAAATAGCTTTCAAGCCAAAACGACAAATTTTTTATAAGACAGTTAAATTAATTATTAAATTTTATTATTTAATTTTTATTTTATCATTAAATTTTCAACCAAATAGTTGAATTTTATGTCAAAATGAAAGAACTTTCAATAAAAAACAGTTGGGTTTTTTAACTGGATTTGATTAATTTTGTTCTCATTTAAGCGAGAAAAAACGAAAAGGGGGAAAAACGATCAATTTTTCGTAAACAGGGGGAATAGGGGATAAAGTCTCAAACCGTGACTGTATTTGAATTAATCGATTACAAACCTGTTTCACTTGAAAATGTCCACCTGTTAAAGATTGCAGTTAAAAAAATGAAAACTTTAAATATGGATTTACGAAATTGTTCAATTTCAAAGGCGAATAATTAACAATTTCTAAGTGTAAAGCTTGAATGGTAAATTATTGAATTTTTAAGTTCTTAATTAAAAAGGTACCATTTTTTTTAGGTTTGAATTTCAATTTTAAAAGTTTCATTGTGATTATAATTTAAACTAACTAGCGAATTTCCCTGAAAGATATAAACGTGAATTAGTGGCATTTCTCGCAAAAAGTCGCCAAAAGTCACCTTTTTGAAAAATGTCTACAAAAGGCGCATTTTTAAAAAAAGTCTGAAAATATCGTATTTTTTGAAATCGACACAGTCGCAGGATTCGAGATTTGAAACTTGTTTCGTTAAATTTGGAAAGAGCAGAAGAATTAAAAAATTATTTCTTAAAGCCTAGACACAGAACCAGTCAATTTTCAATTTTTTTAAAAAGTATTTTACCTGCTGCGTAGTAAAAAATGGTACAATTTACTGAGTAATTACTGCAGAAAGACTTGCAAAATTTAAGATTAGATAGTACAAAATAGCTTGTACTATTTTAAATATAAATAGGCAGTCATCACAGGCTGTCACCTATTCGCCTTTTTCACCTATTTTAAAATTTGTCACGTATTTGGACTTTCAAAAAAAGACAAATTTTCATTAAAGTAGATGACTTTTTAACTAAATAGTTCAATTTTTATGCCATAAAGGCGACTTTTTTTAGAAGAAAGTTGCATTTTCAACAAAAAAGTTCATTTTCAACAAGGAAAAATAAAATTTTAATAAAAGAGTAACTTTTCTACCATAAAAGAGGATTTTTTATATTTTTTCTAATTTTTTACAAATCAGTTAAACTTTTGATCGAAACAAATAACTTTTTAAACAAATAATTAAATTTTCGAACAAATAGTCGAATTTTAACTGAAAAGAATCAATTTATTGTGTTCTATAAATGAAGTTTCTTGAAAACAGAAAAAAATGGAAATTCTTTAAAAAAGAGGGAATATGGAGATAGGGGAAATAATGTGAAAATTGTAATTGAATGTGAAATTAATCAATTTCGAACCCGGTTTACTTGAAAATTCCCAAATATATAGAATTTCAATTTGAAAAAATTGGAGCTATGACGAAAACTATTCACTAAATTGAAATTGTTCAATTTCTAACGCTATTAATTATAAATTTGCTAAGTATAAAGCTTTAATAAAAAATTATTAAATCTTGAAAACTCTCAATTAAAATGGTACAATTATTTACCTTTGAAGTTTAATTTTAAAAGTTTAATTGTGATTGAAATTAAAAATAGCGAAATTTTCAGAAAAAGGGGCTGAGTCGGATTTTTCTTCAAAACGTCGAAAAAAAGCCGCAGAATCCAATTTTAGGTTACTGCACCGAAATTATGACAAATAAAAATACAGGGCTTAGCATTCAATCATTTTCCGAAAAAATGCTATTTATAAAAGAATTTGTAATAATTTCAGGCTTATGGAAATCACTTCTGTTAAGAAAGCTAGATATCATGCATATCATATTAATAACTTGTGCAAATTTTCATCTTAACTTATGTTTTTGCCAAAAAAAACTATCGAAATAAAAAAACATAGGTACTTTATTGCCTAACTCAAAATTAAAATAATAATATAATGCTTACGGCATTACATTTTTATAAAATGTAATTAATTTTAAAACCGAGAATAAAAATCAAACAAAACAGAAAAACGAATGATCAACAAAATAGTTCAATTTTCAACCAGAGAAGTCAATTTTTAACTAAATTGTCAATATCTTGTCAATGGAAATCAACGTATTAAAAAAATTTAACATAAAACTTGGGTTTGTCTCCCCGTTGAAAATGGTTCTACAGAAATGAATTAGATAACATTATAATTATAACTCTATAAAATATTCGCGTTCTCAGCTTTTTCATTTTCCCTACAGGATTGAAAAAATAAGGTTGGCAAAGTAAAGTAATATAATCCGGGATCATGACTTAATTACTTAATATACAGCTGCATTACAAAAGAATGCATCATACGTTTTGCTTTTGTGAGGTCGTGCTCTATCGATAAGTCGAGTGATAATTTTTTTTTTGCCTCGACATCGCATTTTCGAGAACGAGAAAGAAAAAGTGTCGTCAACCTAGAGTAGTTCAAAGAGCAGCGAGATAAAAGCACTTCACGTCCAAATTATACAGATGTTACTACGAAATATGAATAAATATCTTTTACTCTTTTTAAAATACAGATTCAAGATATGAGCATTTCATTTCACTTTTAGTACCACTTTTGGTGAGAACTGGGAAACATCTTCTTAAGAGACCTAATTCTTTTGTAATCGGTAAAATTTTAGTGCCCTAAAGTCCATATTCTTTCTTTCAAACAACAGCAAGAATTACGTGACGTAATACTTAAAGTGGATAAAATACATCCGCTTTCTTTTTGATCTGGTGCCTTAATTAACTCTTCAGCTTCTGTGGTGCGTTTGCACACTTTATCTGCGGGTACACAAAAGGGACATTTAAAAAAATTTGGTATGATTTTGTTTCGGAAGAAAATTCTATTACTCTTGTTTTAAAAGAAAATACCCTTTCTGAGTTTCTTTAATTAATGTCAATGAGCGATTTTAATTTATTAATTAATTTGCTCTAATTCTGTAAACTGAGCCAACCAAAAAAGTGAAGCTCAACATTTTAACTGATCTAAATTTCTAAAACTAATCTTTGTAACTCTGGAGATAGAGTTTCGGTCTTTCCGGGCGATGTCTTTAATTGAACTTAATTACCGATCGCTTTTCTTGTTAAACCGTGAGTCACGGTATCTGAAGCACTTTATGTTCCGAATAATTCTCACGTGTTAAATGTTAAAACCATGAGGGGGATAGAAAGTTAGGACAATTTTATGGGAGAAAATTTTTTTTGATTGATGGATATTTTAAAAAATAAATTATATTTTTATGTAGAAGAACAAAATATTCTTCTTTCTTTTCTGAAGAATTTATTATATTCAAAATAAATGATATCATTCAATCTATTTTATGACTGAATCATTTATCTTTATTATAATTTTATGACCGGAAAGATCGAATACGACATTCTTTGATTCAAAATTTTTAAATTTTTCAATTTAAAAATTTACCACCATAAACTTTTTCAAGGCTAAACATTTTCATTTTCAGGTTTTGTATTTCAGACAGTTTTATAAATCGTATTTTTGTTTAAAATTTAACGTTTGTTTTTCAAATTTGAAAATATCTGTTTTGGATTGATTAATATTTGATTTTGTTTAGTTTTTTAGGAATTTTGAAATTATACAGTTTCGAGAAGGACTCACATAAGAATTTTTCCATTTTTCGAAAAATTTAACTAATTTTATACCTAAATCTGAATAACACAGGGTACATTTTTTTCTCAAAATAATCCTATTTTATGCAGCTATTCTCTAGTTGATAGGATATTTTTATGAAAAATGAATAGAAAAACAATAATAAGAAAAATTAAAATAAAAAAAATATAAGTTAAAATGCTGTTTTTATTTGCCCTCAAAAATATACTTTTACGCAACAAATTTAAGTAAAAGTTTTTTTACGACAGCGTGGACATTATTACGTTGAAAAAAATATTTTAACCGGTTTTGTTTATATTTTAGTAAAAATTTGGATCATTAAGAGTTAGAAAAAAAAGTGTCGAGAGACTTATTTTTAGAACCTTGAAGGGCAAATTAAGAATAGAAAACTGCTAGGTTATTTGAATCAATTATCTTTCAACATTTTCAGAAAAATCTTCATCATTTTGTTTGTTTTGAAGTATAAAAAAAATTTCGGTCGGATCTAGAATGAAAACTAAATGTTTCATCAGATGTAAGACGGAAAAATTAAATTTCTGTATTAGTTTAAATAATACCGCACTTTAAAGATCAACAAATCTTTTCGATAGTCTGCGTCATCTGCTATATTAAATTTATAACCAAATTAATAAAATTTATCATTTTTTGAAAATTTTTTTGTTAAATAGGTAAAATTCCTGTTAATTTCTTTCCTTGAAAAAAAGTTATTTCTTTCGTCGACTGATAAAAGAAGTAAGGGGTCTCACAAGGTTTCGAAAATTAAAATCGTAAATAAAATTTTACTTTGTTTATTTAAAAAGGTACAAAATGTGATAAATTTCCAAATTATTTGAAATAGGTGACAAATTTCAAACTAGATGAAAAAGGTGAATAGGTGTGATGAAACCTGCGAACGAGCATGCTCATTCACATTTACTATGGTGCAAACAGTTTAGGTAATAGCTAATCTTAAATTTTCTAAGTTTTTCTGCAATAATTACGCAGTACATTGTATGTATTTTACAACGCAGCAGGTAAAAAACTTTTTAAAAAAATAATTGACAAATAAAATGCAACTAATCAACTTCTTTAGTTTTTCTCAGAAGTTCTCTATGCTTAGTTTCAATTATAATAACAACGAACGTTTAAAAATTAAAGTTAAATTAGAAAAAATTGTGCTACTTTGAATGAAAACTTAAAAGTTGAATAATTTTTCATTAAAGCTTTATCATTATGAAATGTTGAAATTATTATCTTTTGAGACTGAACACTTTCTAGTTTCGTAGGATTTAAAGTTTTAATTTCTTTAAATTGCAATTCTGACTTGTAAACCTATTCCATTTTTTGTCTAATTTTTAAATACAATTTACTTTTTTCAGTGTTTCCAAGAAATATCGAACTAAATCAACCAAAACCAATAAGAAAATTTAAATATTTTTGGTCGACAATTTACTCTTTTTGGTAAAAAATTCAAGTTTTTGGTTGAATATTTAATTATTTTGCTAAAAGTTCATCTATTTAGTCAAAAATTGAACTATTTTGTTGAACAATTGACTTTCTGAATAGAATATTCATCCTTTTGGATTGAAAATTCATCTTCTATGGTAAAAAATGTAACTATTTGGTTAAAAATTCAACTATTTCGCTGAAAAACTTTCATGGTTGAAAAGTCACCTTTTTTGTTGAAAACTCATATTTGTTGGTAGAAAATCAACTTCTTTGTGTAAAATTCAACTATATTTTAAAAATTCATTGGTTTGCTTGGAAATTCAACTATTTGATTACAATTTTAACTTTTTTGTTAAAAATAAACTATTTAGATAAAAATTAGTCTCTTTTGATAGATAGTTGAGCTATTTGTTTGTAAATACAAATCTTTAGTTGAAAAATTAGTTAGTTTGTTTAATTTAACTATTTGATTGAAAATAATTCGTTGTTTTTTTTTTGGATTATAAATTTACATATTTGGTTAAATTTTAACCTTTTTTGTTTCAAAAATTGCAAAATATGTTTCAAATGTCATCTTTATAGATTGAAAATTAAACTATTTGCCTGAAACTTCAATTAAGTTTTTAAAAATTCGTCTCTTTTGCTTGAACCTTCTCAAATATTTGGTGTTGAATGCATCTGCATGGATAACAATTATATATTTGCTTAATTCAACTCTTTGATTTGTAAATTATAAACTTCCCATTTGAAAATAATTTAAAATGTGACAGATTTACCAGTTCACGAGGAAACATTTTAAAGCCAAATTCAGAATCCTTCAAGCTGATTGACTATTGTTAAAACCTATAAATGCAGAAAATGGTAAAAATCTCATCAGGAAATGCAACTTCTATTTTCGTTAGTAAAGTGCACTGAACACGTATTGCGTTCTTTCGTGACTTCAATGCTATGAGGGGGATGTCGAATTAAGTAGAGGGTGGCCAAGCTGGGGGGATGAATCACCCCTCAAAATAAGGCGAATTGTACTCGATCGATATCAAACCCTGTACTTGGAGGCACGTAAGTATCCACTATGTATAGTAAACGATGCGTGCACAGCGGAATGAGAAATCAGGAATCAGGATCAGGAATATAAGAATATATGAGAATATAAGAATGAACGAGGCGAAGGTTTCACCCTAAAAGCTAAGGCTTTGGTTATGCTTTTGTGTAAATAGGGGCTCAATCTCGAGCAAGTCGTGAACTGGTGAAAAGGGTCGAGGATGTCGAAGAAGAGGCTCTAGCATGTTCCCTTCTGGCACTTGGAAGATACTGGCTCTCATTTTCACTATTGGTAACTTGAAAGCTGTTTCGGTTGTGGACCATCATCCGAATGATGAATATTTGCTCGAGCACGAGGTCACGTATCAGGATGCCATCAGCCAAGCAAGGAACCTCAAACTTTATCCGGGTAATTTGTTTTTGAATGGTCTTTGAAAAATCAGATACATAGGTCCTGAACCTAACACCATAGGGTGTGATCTTCTACTTTGCCAACTTCATAGAAGAGGCTGCTCAAAATTGGCTAGTTTATACATGAAGATTGAAGACGTTTATTAATAATCAGATTTAAATGTTTGCACCCGTTTCTGACAAAAACAATTCGAAACTGATACAAAATTTAACGTTAGAGAGTGCCAAAACTTTGACATAATAAATTATTCGATTTTAAGATAAAACTTTGTGTTTTCGTCTTCAATTGTCATGTGTATATAAAAATAGATTAATATGTTACAAAATTGCCATATATTAACCTTTTATCATTTTGACATTGGAAGCCTTCTTCAATTTGGTGCTGATTGTCATTTTTTTATTTGCATGATTGTAATCTGTCAATGTGGCACTATATGTAGCACCATGTGGTTCTACGAATTTTGTGTAACGAATATTTAACTTAAAAAATTATGCCTATTGAGATAATATATAAAGTTAGAGTTTTTCTTGTACGCTTTTAAATTTTTGTATAAAGAAGAAGACAAACAAATTTAGCAAATGGATTATTGAACATACGCACTAATTGGGATGTTTTCCATGTAGGTTATTTTTAGCAGAGTAAAGATAAATCGGTAAAATTCTTACACCATAAGATTATTGGGATTACAATCAGTAAAATTTGTCTGAATTTAAGAAACAATTCTGGAATTCAAGAAGCGAGGTCTTACATTTAGATCAATTTGCTGAAATCCCAGTAAATTTTGCTGAATTTGAGGCAATTTTTTAGGTATAATATAAGTTTAAGCATTTATTTTTACAGTAATGTTTTTTTTATTCTTTATGCACATTCCAGAAGAACTTCTTTGGGACATACATCTTATATGTTCCATTTTCAGTCGATTTACATCTAATATGGCTTTATATTTCACCAAGATAATTTATTTTTGGACCTGTATTATTGTTGGATATATAAAAAACAAAGGAAAATTATTTTGACGCCTTAAAATCTGAATTTAAGGCCCAGTTCTGGAATTTAGAAATTATTGAGGCCTTGAATAGATACATTTTGCTGAAGTCTAGACAAATTTTCATGAATTTCATTTAAAAAATCAGACAAAACAGTCTACTCGTTTTAATTTAATCATTTTCTTGCCTATGTCCATGGCTGAAATCGTTAAAACCATTTTTATTTAAAAAAGAAAACATTTCTTCAAACAAATAAATATAGTTGAAGATTATTTACTTTTTTCAAAGTTGTAAACAGCAGAGTTGTAGGGAATGTTTTCTTTGAAAAAAAAACCATGATGTATTGAAATTCAACCATTTTATAAAAATTTGTAAGAAGCGATAGGAAGAAAAAAAATGCAATTATGGAAGATATTTTTAAAATACTTATTTTTGTAAGTTTGATACTTTTTTAATAAGAGAGGATATTTTTTTCATAAGATGAGATTGTTAATATCAATTAAAATCCTAAATATATAGAAAATTTTGTTCATAGACCTGAAAAATCAAACAAATATTACAAAGGATGTCATTTCCAATAAA
>JAAAKG020072180.1:0-17243 GCA_010014905.2 Druon quercuslanigerum
TATAATAGAGTTCAAGATAATGTAGAAAAGTTTACATTCTGGTCAAAATCGAGTGCGAAGCACGAGATACGTGATGACAATGTGTCCGCTAAAACAGAAGGAGTTTTAACAAAAAAAATCGCGATCACCACATTACAATCGCAAAAATCTAAAAAAAAAAGGCAAGGGCCGAGTGCGTAGGGCGAGGTAAATATATAGCACCTTAGGTGCGTTAAAAATTGGAAGTGAAGCGAGCTGTGCGCGAAGCGCCTGATGAGAATGTGCACGCGGAGGTGCCACATTTTTTAAAACTCTTATTTGATGAAAAAAAATTTACATAAAGCTAGAGTAATAAGTAATAACAAAATATTGGGCCTCCCTTCAGTAGCGATCCTCCTCCTTTATAATTCTGTTTTGAGCATATTAAACAAGAAAATAAATATTAACATAATATTAACCAGCAGATTGACACAGTATTGCCTCCATTTCTTTTTGAATCTACAATCTGCATTCTATTTGCATCGAATTGAAAATGCGATCCGATCGTAACGCAGATCGAATGTCCGTTTTTCGACACACCGATCGAATCGAAAAATTCGATCCGATCGTGGCACAGATCGAATGTCGGATTTTCGACATTCGATCAAGGCACTTATCGGATCGAAAAATTCGATCCGATCGTAGCGTGGATCGAATTTCGAATATTCGACATTCGATCGACGGGCCGATCGAATCGAAAAATTTGATCCGACCGCAACACGGATCGAATGTCGAATATTCGACATAATATCTCATAAATCATAACACAAAACACATTGCTTTAAGAACTAATTAGCCATTTCACCAAAGAAAAACCATTGAAATATAATTCTCTGATGAAAAATTCCAATAACTTTTTCTTTATATATTTGCTTAATTCATTATATTCTGCTTTCAATTTAAAGCAGCATTCTTATTACATTATAATTACATAATTTAAAACAATTTGAGTACATTCTTTATGCACTTTGATCTTGTGAACGAAATTCATCGTTTGATAATGAATTAAAAAGTTCATAACGTAAAAATCCTCAGATAATAATTTTCTTTGAAACAATAAAATTATTTTTACTTTATATATATTTTCTTAACAGATGTACCCATACTTCTAGGAGTCTTAAATATATTTTTCAAAAGGGCTCGAATTTTTCCTATTTTTTTTTTAAATCCTATAAAATAACTTTTTTTAATCTAGATTATTTTTTCCCGAACTTGAAATAATCAGAAACCGTTTCGAATGTTCCTTAAATTCCTATGAAATTTTGCAATCTTTAAGAAATAGTACGAATTTTCAAATAAAAGAGATAAATTTTCAAACAACCATTTTTTTCAGCTGTAAAAATTAATGTTTTTCAAAATATATGAATTTTTAACTGAAATTCTTTAATATTACATTGGAACAGTTACATACAAAGTGATGAATTTTCAGCTTAAATGATAAATGTTCAACTTAAATAGTATAATTTGTAACTTAAAACATGAATTTTCAAATAACAAACATCCCTTTTCAACAAGGTTACATTTCTAGTGCAAAAATTAATTTGGAATAAAGAAAACAATCGTCTCTATAACAAAATAGTTAAATTTTCAATCAAAATACGAATTATTGACTAAAAAATATATATTTTCAGCGAAGAATTAAATAATCATCAACCATAAAATATCAGTTTTAAAACAACAAAAACAACAAAAACGAATTTTTAACAAAATAGATAAATTTTTAGTGAAAAACGGTTACATCATAAGTTTCAAAAATAAATTAACAACCTAAAATTTATCAGCAAAATTCTTTAATTTCCAAAAAATACATAAACTTTCAACTATTTGATACCAAAGAAAAGGAGTTTTACAAAAAATGCAATCATGCATTATATTATAAAAAAAAATTATGATATAAAAAAATGTATTATAATACAATATATAATAATACAACAAACGTGTTCTTAATTAAAATAGATAAATTTTGAAACAGGAAAAATAACTTTCTGCAAAAAAGATTAATTTTTAACTTACATGAGAAAGGACAATTTTCAACAAAAAAATACATCAAGTTTTCCACCAAATTGTTAATTTTTCAAATAAAATAAAATATAAACAATAACAATAAAGTTAAATTTTCACATCAGGAAAAAAGGAATTTTCAAACATGAAGAATAATTTTATTATTAAAACAGATAAAGTTATAAGCGAAAAATCATTTTTTTTGTGCAAATTTCAACAAAATTGTTAAAATTTTAAATGAAAAAAATCATTTTTTTTTGTTGCAAATTTCGACAAAAATGTTCAATTTTTAATACAAAAAATTATTATTAAAATTAGGAAATAAGCATTTAACGAAAAATAGAAGTTGCATTTTCAAATGATAAAATTTAATTTTCTACCAAATTGTTTAATTTTGGACGGAACAAATGAATTTTTAACAGCAAAGTATGAACATAATTTTTCTTAAGCCTTGTTTCGCAATATTCTTGCAGAGCTTTTTTTTTTAGTTTTATGATCGTTTAATAACTGTCCTTTCAAATTTGTGCATTAAGGTAGTATTTAAAAATATTTCAGTTTCGTTCAAACGATCTCAAAAATTTCAAAGGAAAAATCTAGAAGATTTTAAGGTGATATTTTTCATTTCGTCAAAATTTAAAAAAATTAGTATTCATATTCGCCTAAACATTTTCTATTTTCCTCAAATTTGAAAGAAGAGTGCAGAGTATTTTAAATAGAAATTTAACAATTTTTTAGGAAGAATAAAGAAAAAACAAAAAATTAACTAAATTCAAGACAAATTTAGAATAAGGAAAGAAATTCAAATCGAATTTTGTAGTTACATTTTTTTAGAAATTTAGATATGGAAGATGTCAAAAAGAAGCTGTAGTATTTTTTCAAAAATTCCTGATTCCTGAATTCCTTTATTAACTTCTTAAAAAGTTAAAAAAAAACTTTAATGTCGATCAGTTAAAACTATTTTTAAACAATTTTTATAAATTAATAAAAATAGTTTTGTAACCTTTTTCCAATTTTCTTTTAGAATTCGTTAAAAAACAATCATGTACACATTGTTCCATGAACTTTTCTCCTAATAGCTATTAGCCGGTTAACCAATAAAAATAAATCGTGAAGTCGGGCGGTTCAGGTTCGAGCTTGTGCATTTTTGGTTCTATTCGATAAAAGCCTACGCAGCATGTAGCAGAACCGTCTCACTGACACGATGCGTTTGAATGTTTTTCGCAAACGAAAGAGTGGTAGGGGCCGAAAAATCCCACGCTCTCGAGAGACTGACATTTATGATAAGGATGAAATGGCCATGTATATCTAAGCAGCGATTATTTTTGACATCACACACAGTGAGAAAAAAATTATTACTTTAGGGATTGTTTAAGTTATTACAATAAGGTTCAGAAAAAAGTTTCTCAAGTGGTATTCGAATAAGACGACGGGACTTTTTTTGTTGCATTGAAAATAAGAGCTTGGAGTTAGGTATCTTATTTAAAAATAGAAGCCCAAAAAATGATACTGTAATAAGAGAAATGTCTAGTTAAAGTGTAAACATACAAATGGATATTAGATGACTAAATTTATATTATATTATCATATTTACCAATAGAATTAGCGATGATCGCCAAAGTGAAAAGGAAATTATAAACCATCCTCATTTTCGCAAAGTATATACAGAACTTATTAATGCTTCACTAAATAACGTTTTTAACAACTTTGTCTGAGGAATATTCCATTTCATCATCAGGTTTGAAATATTTACATAAGCAGCAGTTATCTCACATATTTGTGAAATAACGACGTTGTTCGTATCAAGATTGTCATTGCTAAATAATTGCTTCAATGATTAAATCTATTTTTTATAGATTAATAAAAACTTAAGAACGTTAAAGGGATCCTCACAACAATCCAGCAAAATTTTTCTTTGCGAGGCTTCTGGGGCATATATAAATAATTTCAAAAGTATTTTGTCAACTAGCCACGGAACACCAATGATAAGTAAGATTTTCCAGTAGTTTTTTAATTAATTCTTCCATTTTAAATGTAAAAGAAAGGAACATCGGAAACCTCTGACGTCACACTAAGATGATATCATAATGCGAAATTGTCACCATTTTAAATTGTAATTTATATTCATACAAATTTATAAATCAATAAAAATACTTTTTTCGCTTTAGAGGTATACTATTATTTTATTTTCCTACTCTACTTAGAGAAAAAGTGGGTTCTAAAATTTTGGAACTAAATTTAGTCAACTATCTGGTGGCAGAAATTGAATGTCACTATTTTGTGAAATATTTTTTTTTAACTCAACCATCGGTCGATCTGGGTTTTTTCTTCCAGTGTTACTTCGTGACATTCTAATGAGTTTTGTGCATTTCCCATATCCAGAAACGTCCTTACTTCCGGTGATTTCTTCTGGTTTTCTCCGTTGTGAAAACCCCGTTGCCTAAGTTTAGTTGAGCATTGTCTCTTAAAGTGACCTGGTTTCCTGCAATAGTTACTGGTCATTATAACTCTTTGCTGTACTGGCAATCCAAGGTTAGGAACGTCGAAATTTTGGTTCCGCATTTGGGGCTGCTGGTTTCGTGCTGTGGACGGTCCCTTGCCTGCCATCGGCCATCTGTTGTAGTGGGAATAAAATTTGAATCAAGCGGGTTTAATAATATAAACTAAGAATGGATATAATTATCAGCGAAGTTCATAAATAAAGTGGATTATTAGTCAAAAAGTGTTTTGCGGTTGGGTGTGATTCTAGGGAGGCTAAAATCTGAATAAAATTTTTATTCGTTCATCGTTAAACATACAAGCTCGGCGTCAATTTTCAGAAGCCATACCCATTGCCATAAATACATTGAAAAACGTTGAAATGCATGCTTAGAAGCCACTTTTAGTTTCTTTTTAGATTTGCATTATTTAGGTTCTTTGAATTTTCCCGCAAAGAATAACGTCGGAAATATATAGCCAATCTATCCGTTTGTCGCGTAACCGCCATGCAACATACACTTTTAACTGCTTTGCCGAAAGTTCGATTTATATTCTCCCTATATTTCAGTTGCTTTTTCGCGAGATTACACACTGTTTATAAAAGTAATTAATTTTATATTTAAAATATTACTTTAGAAACGAATAATTGATAAGGATACTACAATTTGCTTTAATATTATGATTTTATTTTATAAATAATTTCGCTTACGAATCATTTTTTGAATTAACACACCCCTGCTTATTGAATCCGAAAAATTAACAGGGTAAAAAGTTGTTTACCACATCATATACGAAATAGGAAAAAAAGAAAATTTGTTTATCGTATCATTTCGCCCTACTTTATCTCTATCTCGCGTCTGAAAACTCAAAATTGTGCACTTCTCTAGTTTTTAAATATTTGTAGACAAAAAATTTGAATAAATCTACAGGGTTCTGCAAAAGATGAAAGGAAGAAAGCCTTGCTAACCATAATACGTTGGCATTTATATCTTTTAATTAAATTTTACTAACACTATGGATTATTAGGAATAGAATATTTTAGTTTATCTGTTTTTATTGAATTAATAATACATATGCTGTAGAGAATCTTCATTTGAGAAGACTTCAGTAAAACGAGATGGAACGATTGGGTGTTGATTACCTACACGACATTCCTTCTGCTCTTCTGAAGTCATTTTCTCAACTGCACCGCTCATCATGTTAATTTTTACTCGCACCTTACTGTTATGTGTCGTATATAATGCACGAAGAATCCCAGTATACTCCAGTAGTGCTAAAACGTCACCATTGGATGCCGATAATACAATATGTTCTCGGCTTGGGACGGGCACATAGGTATGTCCATGTTGCAATCGAATCGGTTTATTGGCAGGAATAAAGTATCTTCGAAATTCGAATTGTTTGTGCGGATTTGCTCGAGGAATAAGCCGAAGATATCCAAGTTTATCAAGCGGATATCCAAGCACTTCTTGAGAAGGAGGTCTGCCCGGAGGAGAAATAGACCTTAAATTAAGATGATGCTCCTGAAAAGAAGTCTGTTCAGGTGAATGATTTCTAGCAGAAGAAGAAGAAGAAGAACCACGATTGAGTTGTTCATAGGGATTCCGTTCGGGATGTAGTGAATCGTAATTTTCAAAAGCTTTAACAAAACTGTTCGGGCCGATTGGGTGATTCTTGCCTACTGGACAATCGTTAATTTCATTTGAGGTCAAATCATAAAGCTTGCCGCTTATCATATTAATTTTTATTCTTGGATAACCTCTATCTGTCCGATATATTCCGCGAAGTGTGTCACTATCATCGATTATGGCAAAAATTTCTCCATTGGATGTTGATAATACCAAGTACTCTTGGTTTGTTCTAATTAGATAGCTCATTCTATCTATTCTCATTCGAAATCCTTTATCGGAAGAAAAAACGTATTTTCGAAATTCAAATCGCTTGTTTTGATTTGTGAGAGGAATAAGCCGCATATAACCAAGTGCTTCTATTGAAACTCCAAGCACTGGATCAGAAGGAGCCTTGCCCGGAAAAGTCCTGGATCTGACTTGAAGAGAAGACTCCTCGAGTTGCCCAGGAGAATTCCATACGGATTGAAGGGAGTCGTCATTTGCAGAAGCTTTTAAAAAACTGTTTGGGAATATTGGATATGTTTTGCCTAATGGGCAAACCTTCATTTCATCTGAGGTCATTATGTGAATTTTGCCACTTATAATATTTATTTTCATTCTCGAATGAGCTACATTTGTCGAATATATTCCACGAAGAATCCCAGTATTCTCGAGTATTGCAAAAACATCACCATTGGATAGTGATAATCCAATATGCTCTTCGTTTGGCACCGGCACCCATTTATTCCGTGCTGCTCGCAGTCTAATTGGTTTGCCGACAGGGAAAATACATCTTCGAAATTCAAACTGAAGGCTAGTATTTAAACGGGGAATGAGCCGAATATAACCAAGTTCTTCCAGTGAATATCCAAGTATTTTAATAGACCGAGACCTGCTATCAGGAGACCTGGACCTGGCACGAAACGGAGCCTCCTCTGTTGAAGCCCGGTCATAGAAATGCTGTTTTCCAGCAGCAGAAGAAGAAGAAGGACCAGGATTATTTTCGACGTAATGCTTTCCGGCGGAGTATGAACTGCATTCTGCAAAAAGAAATATAATTTTTTTGGATCAGCTCAATTTTGCCTAATATGTTTGGTGGAACTTAATGTTTCTGGGCAAACATTTTACACCATCATATGTATAATAAAAACTTATGGAATTATAATCATAGTGTTTAAAAGAAAGACTTAACTTCTATACTAAAGATATTAGCTAATATTTAATAACATAATCTAAAATTAAATCATCTATTTCGGGTTAGTTAATTTAAAACAATTTAAGTTTATTCTTTATGTACTTTGAGATTGTGAACAAAATTCATCGCCTGATAATGAATTAAACAGTTCACAACGTAAAAATCCTCAAACAATAATTTTATTTGAAACAATCAAATTATTTTTACTTTATATGTGTTTTTAAGAGATCTACATATAATTTTGAAGATTCATTTCAGATACTTATTTTGCAACATTGTGAATATTTAAAAAAATTGTATAATTTTAATAGAAATAGATTAAATATAAGTAAGCTTCCATAGTCTCACTTATATCCAATATCCAAACAAAAATAAAAATTTAATCTTCATGTAATTTAATATGAAAAAAAATTACTAGTTAATAATTAACTAGACCATTAATAACATAAAAAGCATTAAAGAATTATTTTAATTGAATCGTTCAGATATTTTTTATTATGTTTAATTTAATATGCACGACAAATGGATTCTTAATTAAAATAGATGAATTTTAAAACAGGAAGAATAACTTTCTACCAAAAAAGATTAATTTTCATCTAAAATGAGCAAAAATAATTTTCAAGAAAAAAAATTCGTTGCAAAATAATTATTTAACATTTTCCCATTAACTTTCCTTCTAGAAGCCATTAGCCACTTAACCAATAAAAATGAATTGTGAAGTCGGGGGGTTCGCGTATAAGCTCGTGCGTTTTCGGCTCTGCTCGAGAAAGGCCTACGCACCATGTAGCAGAAACATCTGACGTATATCAAAGCAGCCATTATTTTTGACATCATACACAGTGAAAAAGAAATTATTACTTTAGGGGTTGTTGATGTATTACAGCAAAGGTCCAGGAGAAAGTTTCTCAGGCGGTATTAGGATAAAACGACTATTGGATGTCTAAATAGTTTTTTTGCATTGAAAATAAGAGTAATAACAGAAATCTCTAGTTGATAAAGTGTGAATATACAAATGGATATTAGAGGACTACACGTATATTATATTATCATATTTACCAATAGAATTAGCGATGATGGCCCAAGTGAAAAGGGAAGTATAAACAATCCTCATTTTCGCAAAGTATAGACAGAACTTATTAATGCTTCACTGAGTAACGTTGTTAACAACTGTGTCTGAGGAATATTCCATTCCATCATCAGGTTTAAAATATTTACATAAGCAGCGCTTATCTCACATATTTGTGAAATAACAATGTTGCTCGTATCAAGATTGACCTTTCCAGTTTCGTAATCATAACTTCAAATTTCAATGTAAACAGAAGGTACATGGAAAACCTCTGACGTCTAACTGGGATGGCATCATGGCGCGAGATTATCACTATTTTAAGTTGCAATTTATATTCATTTAAATTCATAAATAAATAGAAATAATTTTTCGCTTTAAAGGTCTACTATTATTTTATTTGTCATCTCTACTTAAAGACAGGGTGGGTTCCAAGATTTGTGCAATGAATTTAGTCAACTTATGGGGTGAGAAAGGCAACTATTTTGGTAGAAATTAATGTAAATTTTTTCTAATTTTACCTTATACCCATCTGGTTTTGCTCTTCCACTGTTACTTCGTAACATTCCAATGGGTTTTGTTCATCTCCCATATCCAGAATATTCCTCAATACCGGTGGTCACTTTTCGTTTTCTCCGCTGTGAAAACCCCGTTGCCGAAGTTTAGTTGAGCATTTTCTCTCAAAGAGACCTAGTTTTCTGCAATAGTTGCAGGTCATTTTAATTCTTTTCTGTAAGGGCAATCCAAGGTTAGGAACGTCGGAAGGTTGGTTCCGCATTTGTGGCTGCTTGTTTTGTGCTGTGAGGGGTCCGTTGCTTGTCATCGGCAGTCTGGTGTAGTGGGATTTTAACGGTCGAAGACCGTCAAGACTTGTGAACGAAGAAGTTCTCTGCACGACACTTCTGCTTCATGTGCCTCCTGCAAAATTTCATTTAAATATCTTGTCTACCTAGGTCTCACTTGATTACTAACGTCTTCTTGAAGGTTGATTACTCACACTTTAGCAGCAGAATTTTCCAATGTTTGTAGGGCTAATATGTGCTCTATTCCGGACAAAAACTCTGACTTTATTGTAGAAATGAACTCGTTACAGGAACTTCCAAATCTTTGATTATAATTTTGCAAAGTATCGTGAAGTATCTAAGTTATGATGTAATCTAGTAGTAGATAAGGTTTAGAGCATCTTAGCTTCGCACGCTTAAGAGTGCTGGCGAAGTTGTGTACACCAACGTCATCGTGTCCGTTGAGAACTTCTACCCTGAAAATAGTCCCTTTGCCTAAAAGAGAGGTTTAAAGTTTTCTATTTCTCCTCGTCACCATGCTGCAATGTTGCCCCTCTGTGTTAAGCCGTGAGCAGGTGTTGTCACATGACACGCACTAGTCTAATCCGCGCGAACTTCTATCAGAATCCCAAGAAGTTTTATGTCCACTGAACATTGTTGATAAAAGAAAGTAATTTTATATTAAAAGTATCACATCAAAAGGCAGTAATCAATAAAAATATTAAATTTTTATTTAATATCATAATTTTTAATCACAAATAATATTACTTATAAATAATATTTTGCTTGCACATACCCCTCCACGTAAACATTAGAAAGTCCAGTCCACATATCAGATTTATATTTAAATAAATGTTTTTTGCAACAGAATCTAAAAAAAACGAAATATTTACCAGGGGTGTTAGTTGAAGTTTTCCGGTTATACTCATAGATGTCACTAGAGTCTGTCCAAAATATTCTACAAAGAGTTTTACTATTATTCATCACTGCAAAAACTTTACCAATGGATGTTTAAGTTACCAAATGTTCTTGGTTTCTCCCAAACAAACAGCTGTCCTATTGCGATTCCAATCACTCAATCAGAGGGCGAAAGAGACCTGGACCTGGCGAGAAGAGAAGACTCTTGGGTTTTGCTTTGAGTATTACATACAGACTGTTTTTGAACATTGGCAATTTTTACCCTACTGGACCAGCCCTCGTTTCATCTTGAGAAATTTTTTCAAATGTACCGCTTATAATATTTATTTTTATTCTAGCATAACCCGTATTTGTCGCATATATTCCACGAAGAAAGAGTGTGACCACTGAATGTTAATAATTCAATATGCTATCCGGTTGGCACGGGCGCATATGCATAGTCTTCTGTTTTGAGTCTAATTGGTTTACCGACAGGTAAAACACATCCGCAAAATTCGAATTGAGGGCCCTCATTTTTACGGGGAATGAGCCGAATATATTCCAGTTCTCAAAGTGAATATCTAAGCACTTTAATAAACGTAGAACTGCTATTTGGAGACCTGGATCTTGTACGAACAGGTGCCGCTTCTGGGCAATTATGATTCTCGTTCATCTGTGAAATACATTCTGCAAAAAGAAGTAGATTTCCAGAAGAAAAGAAAGAAGGACCAGAATTACGTTTACTAAGAGAATTACCGGCGGACTGTGAACTACATTCTGTAAGAGGGAATATAAATTTTGTTTCAGCCCAATTTTGTCTAATGCGTTTCATATTAACTAAGGATATATTTTTTGTATAACACAAGTGTGTAAACACTTTGATATCCCTAATGACAATCGGCTATTTTCCGCAACAAAAAAACCTCAATAAAAAGGACAGATTTTAATACATCAAATTCTTTAGCAAATATATTTTTATTTAGTTTTTACTGGAAAATAACACTAAGCAAAGATTCATTTCAAATAATCTATAAAAATAATTCAATTGCACTTATTTCGAAATTCTGTAAAGAAAGACCTGAAAAAAAGATTATAAAAATGTGGAACAAGTAGAATATATTCTTATAAAATTGTTAGAGGCGCATATTTTTTAATATTTAAAAATTCGACTGCTTGATAGGAAATGTTAAATTAATAAAGTCCCGCTGTTTAATGGGAAGCTAAAAAATTTATATTGTTTGTGTTATACTATCTAGTTAGAAATGCGTATTTTATGTTCATGCATGCTATTTTTATATTAAATATACCTTCTTGCATTGAAAAATTAAGCTATTTCCAAACAAATTCGTTTTCGCTCATTGAAAACAGTGTCATTTAATTGAGAATTCCATTAAATTTTATTAGAAATAGTAGGAACTGATCTTAAATGCGTTTTTTCAAGTTCGTAGATATCACAGAACATGAAAATATAAAACAAGTCGGCCTGAAAGTGAGGGTACTAGAGTTTTATGAACGTTGCGCTTATTAGATTTAAGTTTTAAAAATAATGGTACTTTTTGCAGACAATTGAAAATATATTTTCGGTAACTGAGAATAAAGCACTTATCATTAGTACAAATTTCGTTATATTTACTATAATCTTTACAATAATTCGTAAGTTGTAATTTAGAGATTTCTGTACTGACATTTCATTTATAAAATAATTTTTTACATTCTCATTTATGAGAGTTTAATATAATCCTTAACATTTTTTTTTTCAACCTACAGTGTAAAATTTACCTAAACATTAACAAATTTTGGATATTTGAAATGTAGATAGAGTAATTTACTAATAATTACTGAAGTATTACCGCATCTCCAAGAAAATATTTTGCACTAAAATATTTGATAAACTAGCATAATATTTTGAATAATTCTAGACATTTTTTTAGAAAATATTTATTAATGTTATAGTTATTTTAAAAATGTGTAAAGCATGATTATACCTTCGGAGGAAGAGAAAGAAAGTCAGTATCTTATAGCGAGAATCAGCTGTGGATGCATGGAGTATTATAATAGGATCTGGCTTCCTAGAGAAAAGAGATTGTGTAAATTGTGCTGGAAGGGAGATGCAAAAGTGGAGCACTGGTAGCTGGAGTGTGAAGAGGTAGGAAGAAGTGGGATAAGGATGGTGGTTTTATTGAATGAATGGGGGCAAAAGGGCAGTAGCTGGCGTAAAAGGAGGTCTTGGTATGATGGGGCAGAAGAGAAGGAAGGCGGAAGAGTAATGGATGAGGAAGGATTATATATAGGAAAGGAAGTAGGTGTAAGGAAACTGTAAATATTGTAATGAGTACATAAGTAATTCGGTGTTCGCCGCGGAGGCAGAGGCTGGCAATGAGAGGCAAATCGAGAAAATAGCAGCACAGGCAAGGCAGACCAAAAAAGTAAAGCATAATTGCCTGGAGTTGACGATATCGTGATCAACAAGGCAGTTCCCTTAGAGCAAGGCTCTTCCCTTTTCATTAGTCGAGCTGACCTTGCGTTTTAATTTTCAATTTCAATTTCAATTTAAGTTTCAATTTTCGGAAAAATTACCGAATAAAATTAGCAGAGTGTAATTCGAAAGTAGTATTCCAAAGAAATGATACCGTCATAAACGAAATCTCCAGTTGTCAGAGAATACATATACAAATGGCTGTTACATCACTTCATTTATATTATATTATCATAGTTGCCAGCAGAATTAACAATCACCGCAAGAGTGACGATAACACATCAGAAGACAAATATAGACACTGGCGGTTATTTCACATAATGTGAAATAACGATGTAGTTCGTATCAAGATTGTCCTTGGCAAGATATTTACATCATTCTTCGTTTTTTATTGCGTTCATTATGATGATCATAATATCTTAAATGGAAGCTATTGGTTTTATGTGAAAATTAAGTGACGCCTGTTTCATTAAAATTCGACGTTTTCAGACTTCTTAACTTATATTTTTAGAGATTTCTGTTCGTCATCGTTGCCTGTCAACATAACAACTTCCAAAGAAATTGGCCGATTGGTTTTTCCCTCGGTACACTTTTTAGGGCCTAAAGCGGAAAAATATTTTTCTTCGCTAACCATCTTTTACACCGCACTGATAGCAAATAATATTAATGTAATAGAAGCAAGAATAATTAATAGAAATTAAATTTAGTATATGCGACTACAGTAATTTTACTGTATGTCTTGTGCAGGTATTTCTGGTACTTGTGCCATCTCAATACATACATTTTCCAGTTCGCGAAGTTTATAAGGCATGTACTCGTCACTGCGTTTAAGCATTTCAGCGTTAATACTTTCTACGCCAGAAACCTTACCGTTTTCTAAGTACGTTACTATACATCCCTAACCTGTGTGACACAAACTTTTTGCATAGAGTTTTCTAATGCATCGTGTTCTACATCGCAGTTGTGGTGCCCTAAAGCTCCATCTCCCATTAATTCCTTAAAATAGTCTCTACTCACCTCGTACAGTCATTTGAGTATCATCTTTTTGTCCCTGTAATCATGTCGACGTCTATTTCTTTCGTCATTGATAAGATCCGTCATGTTTAAATTTCTCTCATACGCTTTTTTCTTTTCTTTTTGGGGTACCTGAATTTCATCATTCCACCACGCATCAACAGACATTCCTCCATTCACCCCAGTGCCACACACTTCGAGCGCAAATCTAACAATGATATCTCGGAACATAGTCAATGCGCCCTGTATATATTTGTTACTTATAAGTGCTTCGAATAGCTCTCTTAGTCTTTTATCCGTAACAGCAAAGTTAACCTCTTTTTTAAGCATATGTCTACTCATGCGTCTCCATTTTAGTTTATTTCTGGATCCCTAAAATTACCTAGAATACTGTCTGTGTCTCGATTTTGTATGCTATGAACAGAGGCGTAGCAAGCTATGATAAATAATCTTCAGATTCCTACTTTCATTCTAACCCGCATCAGTCTGGGAGATACAAATAAAATATATATTTTTATTATATGCATAGTTTCTCGTAATTCTTTTACTTTGAGATAATTCACGCCTCTAGCATTCCAAATACCTAGTAGCCTTATTCATTATTTTAATATTTATTTTATTCATGTATTTTTCATTATTAAAATATAACGCCCAAGTACCTTCTTTATTCTGTAAGCTTATTTTGACAGAAAAACTCATGTCCAAGTTAAGTGGTGATTCGTTATCCCATAGTTTTATGCTGGAAATGATACCAGCCTTCAGCATCACTGTATTAGATGGAAATTTGTATAGTCGCATCTGCTAATACCCGGCTGACCACTAGATACGATGCCAAAGACACACACATCGACAAAAGAGACTTATCTTTGCGATCTTTTGCGTGTCAGATTTATAAAATCTTAGAATTTCTATTTTTAGAGTGTTTCCAAGCCTCTGGTAATTTTCAGGGCAAAAGTCCCTAATTCCAACGCATTTAATAATAAAACTTTATTACTTAGGCTAAAGCCTTATTTTTTAAAAGAAATATTATCTTGTCTGAATTTTTACCTCCACTTTCTAGAGCAACTGCAGGAATAAAACCCCGTAAGATTTTAATATTAACAAAACCAAAAGCATGATTAAATTTCCATGAATGTTGTGACAAACCTGTGTTTAAATTACCAATTCTACAATCTCTTTTATTTTCATGAATTCTACTTTTCAATCTCCTGCCAGTTACACCTGTGTAGTTTTTTTGACAACCAATGCATTTGATTAAATCAACCACATTAGGCAGATTTTCTATTGTTTCAGAATCTTTTTTGTTACTCAACAATTTTTATAAAGAGTGGTTATTTTTAAAATAAACGTTTATATTACATTTTTTAAGGATCTCCTTAATCTTTCAGAAAGACCTCGAACGTATGGTAAGGTAACTTGTAGATAAGTTTTGTTTGTAATTTTCTAACCATTTCTTTTTCTTCTTTTCAATAATGGAAGTGTTGTATATTTCATTAATACGTTCTTTGATGACATTCTCTATTAACGACAAAGGATAATTATTTAATTGTAAGGTGGTTTTTAATTGATCTGAATTATCTTTGCTATATTTTATATCACTTCATTTATTAAATCTGTCCACCAAACCTTTTATCAACCCTATCTTTTGACTGAACAAATGATGGGATGCATAATTTAAGTAACAACCAGACCAAGTTGATTTCTTAAACCAGCTTGTAATTAAATTCACATCATGTATTTTTTGAATTTTTAAACCTAAGAAACTTAAAATGTTTTTTTCGTTTTCAAGAATCAATCGAATGTTTTCATCGATACTATTAAATACATTTAAAAGCTGTACAATTTAATTAGACGAAACAAAAGATAGGGCTCATAAAAGGTTCGGTGGACAGATGTATTAAATGAAGCAATATAAAATATAGAAAAGATAATTTAGACCAATTAAACCACCTTATGAATAAATAATTATCCTTTGCCGTTAATAGATAATGTTATCATAGAACTTATTAATGAAATATACAACACTTTCATTATTGAAAAGAAGAAAAAGAAATGTTTAGAAAATTACAAAAAAAAACTGATCCAAAGTTACCTTACTATACGTTTAAGGTCTTTTTGAAAGATTAAGGAGATCCTAAAAAAACATAATACAAACGTTTATTTTAAAAGTAACCACACTTTAGAATGGCTTCTCATGAGTGTAATTAATTGAATACTGTATTATATAATTACTGTAATTTTAAATAATTAATGTAATGAGTGGGCTATGTTGAATAAGAATAAAGGCAGAAAAATGGGCTTGGATTCATTTTAATTCGTCTAGTATTTTTTTGCAGTGTGCAGTAAAAACCTTTTTTTTTTAATCCGAAAAAACGAAATGAAAAAATAAAATTAGGTTTCTTTTTCGAAATAATGTTCCAAGTTTTGAACATTATTGCAAAGTTGCACCTGCGTACCCTATTATTTGGAATGTTAACAGTCTTTTGTTTCTTATCAACAATAACGCATTAAAATAATGTTCAAAACTTGGAACATTCTTTCGGCGCACCGCATCACAGCCATATATTATCCATGCAACATCCGTAAAACTTATTCTAATCACATAAAATAAAAATTAAGTATCAAATCAATTATATAACGATTCTTGAGGCAACTTCATGAAGGAAGAACAGGATTCCCAGTTTTTCTTTCAAGGAAATCAAAATTTTTAATCTGCTTTCGCAAAAGCTGGATCCTTAACTCCTGCTCGAGAAAAGTGTTTTTGAGAATCTGCTTCTCCATCTCATTTTTCTCCAAAGCCTCTTTTTTCAGGAAATCCAAATAATCAACTTTTGCTCGAATTAATGCTCGAGATTCCTCTGTTGCGATTTCCTTATTTAAGTGTCTTTTCTTGGACGATTTGCAGAGTAATCGTTTCCGTACGATTTTATCAATATGATCCTGCTGCGAGACCCCCGGTGTGTTTACGCACCTCGGGATCTGTAACAGTGGACTCCTCTCCTTCCTCAGCAATAAAGGATTCCATTCTGACCAGTCATCCTCTTCATGTATTGTCTGAAATTAAGTAAAATATTATCATGAGACTGAAAGAAATTAAATTTTTTTAGTGTTTCTCAAGTAAGTTCTATAGAAAAATTAAGTACCTTAGTAAGTGCCTCATCAAATTATTCTTTGTAAGTAATAGTTCTTTTGTACCTGAAAATTCAACTTTTTTGTTAGGATTCTTGTATTTTATAAAAAAATTTCATGCTTTATCTTGTATTATAGTACTCTTTGGGTTTAAGGATTTGACTTTAGTTAAAAATTGAACTTCTTGGTTAAGAATCATTGAATTTTCTCAACAATTCGTTGTTTCGGAACAAATACAAATTTTTTGCCTATAAGTTCATGTCTTGTGCTTACAAATTTACAAATAGTTTTTACGTTAAACTACTTTCTACAAAATAAAAACAACAAATTTCCCTTCTCAAAAATTAACTAAAAAAAAAAGATTTTTTTAAAACTTTGAAGGGAAATTTTTTGTTTTAATTTTTAAGACAGCAGTTAAACTGAAAATCAAGTTGTTACATTTGTAACCACAAAACATGAACTTTGAAGCAAAAACTTTTTATTTCTACCGAAGAAAAAGAGTTTTGAAGAAAATTCAAGAATTCTTAAGGCAGAAGTTGAATTTTCAACTGACAAGAAAAGAATGTTCAAAACCAAAAGATTA
>JAAAKG020072201.1:0-17241 GCA_010014905.2 Druon quercuslanigerum
TAGATTACGCAATGTCTAATTTATCGCCTATTAAAATAAATGAATATATATATATATATATATATATATATATATATATATATATATATGCGACAGAACAGAAGACTTGACATGCATGCTTTTGTTTATGTGCATAAACTTTCGTCTCCCGAAATCAAGGGATCTGAGCTCGTTCTTCGTCCATGGAACCACTCCGAATGAATAGAGTACTACCGGGACGGCAAGCATGTTCGTTGCAGATACTTTCTTCCTCGCAGAAAGTTCGGTATACCAAGTCTGCCAGATGAGCTGTTTATATCTGCTTCGGAGGGTATCATTTATAGATGTCACAGCCTGAATGTGGCTCTGTAGCACGCCCAGGTACGTATAAGTTTCTACAGTGGAAAGGTGTTGTATAGCGCTTCAATCGACGAGCTCAGGGTCTTCGGAGATGCCATTAAGTTTCCTTCGCTTCAAGTAAACCTTGGCGCATTTGTCTAACCCAAATTCCATTCCTATTTCCTTAGTATATCGTTCGTCAATCCCTAGAGGTATATGTGGTTGATTTTCCAAAGTTGCATCAATCTGTCTATGCACCTCACGATTTGCGGATGGAGTTTTAAGCTTTCCAAAAGACAGAGAGTATGTTTATGGAGGTTCGAATCGAAAGCTTTCCAGTTATCAATCCAGGCCATCGATAGGTCACGTTGGTAGGATGCTGCATCTTTGCAGACGCATCTATCGATAAGCAGGTTCTCCCGACATCCTGCTACGCCTTTCATTGAGCCGCGTTGTTCATACATTTCTTGCCACGCAGGTTCGATTGCTGAAACAATCCTATCATTTAGAATAGCTGTGAATATCTTATACAGTATGTTCAGATAAGTGATTGGCCTGTAATTCTTTGGGTCGGCTAAGTTGCCCATTTTCGGTGGTGGGTTGAGGGAAACTTCTTCCACCAGATGGTTTTGATACCATCCGGTCCTGGAGCGGAATAGCTTTTCATACCTCTTAATACTTTTTTCAACTCGTCGGTAGTGATGATTGGGCATTCTTCGTCAGGTGTTGTTATAAGGGTATTAAATAGCTCCTTGAAACTCTTTATGTTCTTTGAGTCTTCGTCAAGTATATGTTGCACTTCGTAGACTTCTCTTCCAAAGGCTTCGACCTCCCCGGGTTTGGGAGGGTGTTCCTAGCCACTGAAGGGTCTTGGAAGAGTCGAAATGGGTCAAAGAGAAACTGTTGGTTTTCTCTGACCTACCTCTCTCTCCACTATACACTTCTTTTAGCGTCAGATAGTATCCATATTCTCTCAACAATATGCTGTCTGATGGTCAGCAGCTTTGACTTGTAAAGTGTGTGATAACGGATCCGAAGTTCGCGCGCGAACTTTCGAACTTTGGCGCTGAAATTCCTACAAGATGTTATATAGTCGATTACACACTGAATTCGAGACGCGTACTGTCTTGCCCAGCCTATCTTTATGGCAAGTTGATGCATTGCTCTTTTGGTCTTATGATCAACCGTTGGTTTTGTTTTACGGTTTGCATCAGCCAAATCTCTCGCTGCATTATACACGCAACAGTTGATAGTTTAGAGGTCGGATTCTTCGGAAAATTGTCCACGAAGCTCTTCATGTATTTCAGCTAGATATTTAGGCTTGGGATAAACTTTGGTGTTGATGTTTCTCCGTGTTATAAAGCATCGTTCGTCCTCTATCGAATGCCTGCCGATGGTTGGCCTTGTCACCTCTCTTTCCTTTCTGCCGGTGTGTTCGGCGGACTCTGGTAGAGTAGGAGTTCCCTTTACATAGCTCCTTTTTTGGAGTACTTTGGCATGGTTTCGCAGACGTGGACGCGAAAAGTGCGATAGCTCTGGGTGTTTTTGCACCACAGAGCATGAAGTCGTGCCATGTAATTCTCTCGTTCAGGGGTTACACTCGCATCGTAGCATTCTAGCAGATCGTGATATCGTCACACATAGAGTCGCAAATGGAAGAGATCCTCTTCTTAAAATGATTAGGAAGCATGCAGAAGAGGGCAAAGCAGCGTATCTGTACAAAACAGCGGAGGAGGCGGCTAAAACACTCGGACTTAATTTTAGTATCAGGAGTGAGCAGATTGCATCAAATCTTATCTATGTCGAGTACTCATTCCTCAAAGCCCGGATTCGGAAAGCACAGGAGAAAAAATTCTGGGAACAGCTCCTCGATAAGAAGATGCACAGCATCTTCCACAGAAACGTGGAGGATCAGTCAATGTCGTGTGAGCTAACTTTTGCTTTCTTCAAATCATGCGGATTGAAGTCGGGCACGGAGGGTTTCATTTTGGCATGTCAAGACGGTGTCATTTCCACCTTAACATGCCGTCGCCACATTTTGAGCCAAGACATTCCGGATGATAGCTGCAGGGCGTGCCATGCAGGGACAACCTACATCCAAAGGCACATTGCAGCACTAAGAGTGCTTTATTACCATCTCTGTCACTCTTACGGCATTAACCTTCATATCGCTCCGCTAAACGCTCCTAAGGAAATAGAGTCAATTGTCGAGAATGAGAAGTGCCGCATAGATTGGAACTTTATATTCTCGACAATTGTTTCTGTTGCACACTCGAGGCCTGACATAGTTCTCCTTTACATAAAGAAGCGAACCATGTTTGTTATCGAATTTTCGACACCAGCTGAGAAAAACATCATAGCTAAGGTGAATGAAAAGAAACAGAGGTATTGTACCCGGAATATTCTGTTAAATTAATCGTCCTTATCATCGGCACTCTTGGAGGTGCCAAGCTTTCTCTGGTTAATAGCCTGAATAGCATCTCTGCGTGTGAACAATATGCTAAAACACTTGCGGGGAAAATGCAGAAGGCGGTCGTCCTTGGGTCGCTCTGTGTCCTCAGAGTACACGAGACTTTTTCCGGTAGGTCGTATTGATTTCGCCACTGACAGAATAAATATAAATAAATAAATATAAATATATATATGTATATATATATATATATATATTCATTTATTTTAAAAGGTGATAAATTAGACATTGCGCAATTTACTGAACCTCTGCTCAGTTTGGAAATAGAATTATTAGGCCTTTGGTAATTTTGTCTTGAGCTTCTGAGCAACATACATTTTTCAAAAACCCTGATATCATATCTGTGTGTTTAATGACCTTCTGAAAACTTTTTGCAGCGCAGGACACATATTCATCAGGCACTTTTACCAGAAATTGTGTACCGCGTCGAGACCTTGAGCTTTTCAGTTGCGTGCTCTTTCTTTCTCTAGTTGGAACCACAAAGCACCTACACAGTCTATATTTATTTGCTTCTAAACACCCGATCATTAACGACTGCGACAGCTACAAAATACACCAGGTTTAGCATCTATAAGACAGTTATAATTGCGTTCAAATGCATAGGTAAAACTTTGTTCTTTAGGTGTGCTATTAGAGTTTGAAGATTCTTTGTAATATAAATGGTAGATCACTATCAAAATTTGCTTTGAGGTGCTTTAGTATTTCTGGGATTTGGCTGATTCACTTTCAGAGAGAGTTTATTAATAGGAGGCTTTTGTTCTACTTCCGTTCTGATGGCAGCTTTTTCAACAGCCAAAACATATCTTTTTACAGATATTGAGCGTTTTTGGTCTGCTAAATTATGCTCTTTCCTTCCACTTTGCTTACTTCTCTATGCAAAACAATAAAGGCGAGTAATATCTCTCTTCATATGGTATCTCTATTTAATTTGTTTCTTGGTTGCTTAACCTCTGATTATGGGCCTGGTTAACTTAGGCCATTTTCCTCTAAAGGATTTAGTGGTAGCTGGTTAGCATAAGGTTGGGTAGGTATATCAATTACACTATTATGTTGTATTGCTTCACCGAACGCTGCTTGATCAACCTGTCGTTTAATCTCAATTGTACGGTCTTCTGATATAAGTAGATTAATCCTGATGTCCTTCAACTAAGCGAAAAAATCTTTTACTGAAACTTCGTGTATATGGGAATACTTTGCAGCAAATTTCATCCTATATTTTTATCCCTGTTCGCTTTTTCTTTCAAACTTCATGCCTTCATAGCAGAGACACATCAATTCTTCTTTTATTGCAATGTTCCAGTTGAAGCTCTCCAACGGTATTTTTGTTGAGGTCGTTGGCTGCAAATGTTGCGCTAACAAAGGATTTCCAGCAGGTACAACTGATGTTTCATTTTCTACTATTTGTCACAGATGTTCTTGCGACAAGCGTTTAAAAATATTTAAATGAGTCAGCATTATAATTTATGGGTTTCGGTATTCATCTTAGTCTCTTTCTTCTTCGTTGTCTGCCTGTCTCGCAAGGGAACCCCTGTCAGTAGCAATGCTACAGTCAACACAGCCGTAAAAGATATGATTGGAAAGCTTAAGCCCTAACACGCCTTAAGAATTTGATGTGTCCAATTGTATGTAGGGGAAATTCTCGCTATGTAAAATCAGTCAGGGGCCCATTTTTGCAATTCAATTGAGTGTTCTGATAAGAGCAAAATTATGATAGATAAACGTTTATTTTTCAGCCTGCTGGCCTTAAAAAATTGACTTGCTTACACTTCCATTTTTACATAATTTTCTTAAAAGTAACTCTATAAAACTAACATGCCTCTAAACATTATCTTTAAGCCGATCTTTCCTTCCTCGCGTCACATCACCTCGCACGCATGTCGCTACTTTCTCGACTCGCACGTTTGAAGCTATTTTCTCGCTTTGTCTCGCCTTGCCAGCCTCTGCCTCCGCAGCTAATCTTTAATCCTTATCTTCTATTTACAATATGTTTAATCTTCTTAAATCTACTACCTCTCCTATATACAATCTTTCCTTCTCCATTCCTCTTCCCCCTTCGTTCTCTTCTTCTCTATCTTACCCAACACCCCCTTCACCCATGGCACTGCCCTTTTGTCCCCCCTTTCATTCAACAATTTTCAGGGCCTAATTAGGCCTCGTAAGTATGTTCTGATTATATGGCTTAAAATTGCCACAATCCAAATATCGATGACAAGGGTCGAAGTTAGATTGCGCGTCGATCAAGGACGCCAACCATTAGCGAAAGAAGGCAAACATCTAAATAGTCCCGCTAAATGGTGAATTTTGATGAAATACACAATATAATCTAGACTAACACATCAAAAAATCAGTTTATTCTTAATAATAACAGGGAGGGGGGGGGGGGTCACCCAACCACAAAATAATAAGAGGCCAACATTTCTAAAATTTAATATTTGTATTGTTTATTTAGCACTTGCACTTGACGCTTCCCCGAGTCACGGAATATATACGAAAAACGCCAATAATAAGACGGTTCTTACGGCAGAGTTTACTATTTTAAAGATGGTCCTATGAAGTGATTTTATGCCTAAACCTATTACCGAATCAAACAAAAGAGACAATAAGCTTCCTGGCCAAACCGCCCCAATCTTGCCACCTTACCAGCACGTGATTGACCCCTTTCACTTATTCACAAACAAAATTTGTCAATCACGTGCGAAATTGGAATTTTAAGTGACAAGTTATCTCCAGTTCAGAGAAGTGACGATTGAATTACTACGAATAAGCTGAGAAAATAAACTTTGATCCGGAAGCATGTGTCGAATTTTTAGGTTAAAAGGACATCTTGCGGAAGCCGAGTGTGCCGTAAAGCAATTCGTTCGCCATTCCGCGATCGCCGAAGCACGGAAGAATTATACCGAAGAGGAAGCACAAAAAAAAATATAAAAAAAGAACACCGACAAATTACCGATAGAAAATGATTTAGAATAAGCACATACATTGCCGGATGGAGTAAAACCGTTTCTTACCCAAAAAAAGGAAACGGAGAGAAAAACGACTCGCACAGAGAGCACTTAGAGCGGCGAATCACTTTTGCAACAATTCTTTATTTTTATATGATTTCGTCTTTTATAAATTCCGCCCCAGTTATTCGCCGAGGTTAACAAAATGGATTACCTTAATACCAGATACGTATTGAGCTTGTTTAAAATCCATCGTTTTTTAAAATTTTTCTCCTTTTGGTTGAATTGCTCGTAGATAATGCTACCTAATGCTACGCTGTGTAGATGCTACCGGAAGGGGTGTCTGCACCTTAACGCTCCAATTGACCAATAGCGACGCACGTCTTACGCGCCAAACCAGTTCATGTATGTAGTTTTATCTTGAGTGCCTGGAGCGAAGAAATACAGACAAAACTGGTGATTATCGTTCTCTCTCTCTCTCACGAAGGTTATGGATGCCTCTCTGTAGCCTTGTGGTTGGGCTTCCAAATTGCGAATTCCCATGCTGGTGTTCCTAGGGTAGTTCCTTGGTCTTTGCTCGTAGAGTGAGACACCTGGAGTCTTGGATTCTTCCTCGCTTTCTGTCTCGACGTGGGTAGTGGTTAGACCCATCACGGCATTAAGTTTTTCTCCCTAGCCAACGCTGCATACGCAGTCGTGCATGCAGCGCCTTGTTGTTTTTGACAGCTTTCACTCTCGTCGTAGATATATACATACGCAAGAAAAAAAACAGGAGTTAAAAACTGTTTAAACATTTATTTTAAACCAAATCAGAGTGCTCCCTGAGAAGGAAAGAAAACGAAAGGACTCTCCTTCTTCGTTATGCCCATTACGAAGGAATCAGCTCTAATTGTGAAAGCTGCATTATATACGGCATTGGTAAGGTTATTTAACGTGACAGGTGAAAAACACCTCGTCACACAATACCTCCATTCTTATCCCACTCTTTTCCACCTCTTTACACTCCTCCAAACAGTGTTCCACTTTTGCATCCCCCTTTCCGCGTAATTCACACATCCTCTTCTCTCCAGAAAGTCAGAACCTGTTACAACTTTCCATGCATCCGCATCTCATTCTCGCTGTAAGTTCCTGACTTTTCTGCTCTCCTTTCTCACACAAATATTGCTCTGTCTCCCTTGCCATTCAACGTTGACTCTCTTATTCTCTCCTCCCCTGCTTCCTTCTCTCTCTCTCTCTCTCCATGCTATTCCTTTTAACCAACTCATACACCTTTCTTCTTTTCTCATGCATCCTTCTCACTCCATCCTAACCAGCTTACTTCCCCCCTCTTCTAAAAATTTCTCCTTATATTTACACGCTCGGCTCCCCGTTATAATATAATATTATTATATTATATTATCATAATGTTTGTTTTGGAGATAAGGGGTTTCCCAATGAATCAGATTCCAGAGTAGTTAGTAAAAGATCACTTTATTAAAACCTTGTGTTACTCAAGACACTAAGGCACGTACGGTGCGAGAGCTATACAGAGGGTAAGTAACACGGAAGCTCGAGGTGCGCCTAGCGGCAGCACTGCACATGCAGCCCAGAGTAGAGCGAGCAAGGCGCCAAATTTAAAACTCCAATACTCCCTCCCGAGATTGACTCTAGTTAGAATCTTAATAGTTAGAAGTATTAGATTAACATAAACTAGACAGTTGTATAAGTTAATAGCATATTGGTAGCACATTAACATATCTAACAAATTATGTTGTTAACTATCCAAATCATTGTGTCGTTAAAGTTAAACCGTCGTTCACACCAGTTGTATGATGATTCTCAGCCCATCGTATTCGTCTCCTGTAAATTAAATTTCAGTTATTTAATTGTGATTAATTCGTCAATTATCTTAAATAAACTCATTCTCCTTCGTCGATTTAGAATTTTGGCTCTTTGAAGGGACCCATTTGAGAACAGCCTATTCGTATTTCACGCATTCTTTAACATAATCTAGATTTTCCACCAGTAGTCTCGGCGCAAATAGTTGCGGCTTGATTATCACATCTGAGTATAGCTAAAAGAAAACTGTCAATGTTTGTTCGGATTCACAACTCGCTAATGCCAATTATTTCCTGACAAGACGGACATACAACCACGTATACAGCCTCGTAAGTTGAAAGATCAACATAGCTCTGTTTACTTGTTCTCCATAAAATCGTGTCGCCTAGAAGTCGTATCACGTACCCACAAGTCGAAATTGAGGATTTACAGTCTGCAAACCTAGCATCTGAAAATGCTATCATGTCTCTTCGTCGTCCTAGAAATTTTAAACCGACATTTTTTATGCACTTTAGATGACTGAAGACTCGTTGAACTATATTCCCTTCGTTTTCTGTAGGATTTATTGTATCAGAAATTGAAATTCTTGGTAGTTAAACAAAACAATTTATTTCAGAAAATTAAAAAATCATTATTACTAAGCAGATAATGGTAACATAACGTTGGCCTTGAACAAGAATGATTATCTTGCTGAATGATATACTCTCTTATCAAACCCAGAAACTTATTTCTAACTTAAAAAAGATCCATCTATCAGTATAAAAAATAATCTGAATTTAATGATTGGTATATTTCAGAAAAGTGGTTATATCAAGACACAGCTAGATTTTTAAAGAGCTACAATCCAGTTTCTCAAAAATTTTACGGATTACCTAAGGTCTATAAAACGGATAATCCTATGAGACCGGTTAGTAGTGATTTGTTTTAAGAAAATGTTAAACTAAATTGCTATACATTAAGAAAATTCGCGAAATTACCCGTGAAACAATATTTAGAAATCGTTCAATTTTATATAGAAAATTTTAATTCCAGTTTTAAAATTTCGAAATAAATTTTTTTAACAGAAGTTCGGTACGCCTATGGGCTCTCCGTTATCTAGTGGAATTGCAGATCTGGCTATGGAAAAACTGAAGAAAGATGTATTAACGAATCTTTCTTTTGATTATGTTTTCATCTAAAGATGTTTGGACGATGTTTTCAAATGCGTACGTGAAGATAATATTTATCATTTATCAGAGGCTTTTAATACCATCCCAGAATCCAGTTTACTATTGAAATTAAATATAATTGAACAATTGATTTTTTGGACGTTACCATCATTCGAGAAAACAACGAACTCATTACTAGCTAGTGTCGTAAGGTTGCTAATTTAGGTAGATATATAAATTATAAATCTAAAATATTTCGAATGATTACAAAATTTCGGTCAATTATAGTCTTAATGACAGGGCTATTAAATTATCTGATAAAAAATTCAGAGATTATAATATTTTTAAACTTATAGAAATTCTAAAACAGAATGATTATCCTATCCAATTTGTAAAAGAATACATTAATAAAAGAGTTGGAAAGATTAGCAATATAAATGCACAGATTCAGAACTCAAAAGCCCCTCACAGAAATAGGATATACCGGGATATCCCATTTAATCCCATTTATCTTCCAGGTTGCCCCATCGATATCCCAGGGATAACTCGTCGGATATTCCGCAATATCCAAATGACCCAAGTAGGATATAAACTGATTTTCTATATCCGTCTTGGGACATTTGAATATACCGGAAACGTCCCAGGGATATCCTGAGCATATCCCAATTTTCGCCTTGCAGGATATCCTACGGGTTATCACTTAGATATCACTGGGACAACTTGGAAGATAAAGGGATCAAATGAGATGTCCCGGTATATCGTATTGATGTGAGGGGCCTTTGACTACAATAAATAGTGATTATTCCATTTTCTAAAGAACTCTCTAGATCATTTACTAATATTTTTAAAGAACATAAGACTAAATTAGCGCTTACATACCAAAAAGATTTGTTCAGATGATTCTCTAATAACAAAGATACTACTTGTTTCGATTAAAAAAGATACGCCATACACTGCATTCATTGTGAATGTGGTTTGGTTTACATATTACAGACAAAATGGTACATAAAAACTAGGACTAAAGAACACATAAATGATGTAAAGGGGATAAAAGAGGTACTGCATTGGTTGATAACTCGCATGTTCATGATCATTAGTTTTTATTTACAAAAAATAAGATTTTAAGTCATGACAGCTACTATAAGAAAAAATTTTAAGAGATGTTTTGCGTGATCAAGAATACTAATTCTGTAAATAAAAGATCGGATGTTGAATACCTTAGTAAAATCTTACATAGTCTTATTTTATCGACTAAAAATTCCTAATAAGAAAGGTATATAAATATCTTTAGAAATTTTTTGTAAGACATCGTCTCATGTGACGTCAAAAATGTTTTCTCTCCAAGTATAGTGTATAACATTGTGCATTGACCGCAGAAGGAGATGTTTATTACGATGTTAACGTTGGGCCTTGAGAGTAATAATTTGTATATAATTGTAAATCTAAACATTTTGAACAGGTATTTATAAATATTAAATTTAGATTTTACGTAATCCTGAAATGTAAACGTCGTATCAGTAAGTTTATTATACGAAACTTCATCCTACGTTCTTCAGATAAATGATGGAAAAGAAAAATTATTTATCCTGAAGAGGCTCCACGTCGTGGAGCAAAACTTGTTTACAATAAACTTCACAGCTAACTTTTTGCGTTTGCAAAGACGGGCATTAGACCATCCCCATGTTAGTGCTGATGGTGGTACTATAACACTTTTAAAGTCACATTGTGTCTCTCTATGAATCCTTAGCGTGTATACCTTGAGCATCAGCTGAGAACATGTCCAAGCTTTTCTATATTTTCCTTGCACGCTCGGCAGTAGGTATCGCCCAAATGTACATTAATTCTGCGTTGATGGTAGACTAAGGTGTCTATAACGCTGTCTTGACAGGCGAAAAGAAATCCCTCAATCTCCGATCTCAATCCAGCAAATTTGAGAATCATGATGGACAGACCCATAGACAGCTTCAGCTCTTCTGCAGCCATATATTCGGCTCGCTATAGAAACGCCGCATCATTGGCGAAATCATGTGGACATAAGAGTCGTATTACAGAATCTGTGCTTTTTAGAACTGGGCAGCCTGTAGCTAGAACCGTTCTTCGATTTAGGCACTGTAAACTCAGCGAATCCCAACTCCCTTTATCTCGATGGAGGTATATACGAGGTACGGCAGATCTAAGATGATGACTTAAACAGATTGTCATCATTTTGCGTGTTCTCCGGTCAAGATCCTTTAACTCACCGACGTTCCATTTTACTGCACGAAACGTGTAGAGCAGTATAAAAACGGCCAATATATTGGACACCTTGATCTCATTCTTCCCAGATAATTCGAAAGCTCAAATTTTTTTGAGAATTTGGCTATACCTTTTTTAAGGGCCTTGTTTAATTCACGCACATCTTGGGTTTCCATTTGCGGTATTCCAACATATCCTTATGTTTTTCCATCGCGAAGATGTTGAATGGTATTTTAACCTATGATTGTAAGATTCTGATAGGCACGCCATTATGTATTTTCTAGTCTTCCTTTGTGTAGATGGACGCAGGCACACTTATCCAGTGAAACACTCATGATAATTGCTTTCGAGTATCTATATACCACCATCACGAGGATTTTAAGGTCCTCTATTGAAGAGACAAAGAGTTTAGGACCGCCCATGTATAAAAGGTGGTTGATCTTAAATTCTCTTCTGTTCGGTGGGCCGCATATTTATCCAGAGATTTTGCTTCAGAGCACAATAGGTAGAAGCAAGAGGGAAATACAAAAAATAATCGGACCTAGAGACTCTCCTTGGGAGACCCCCTCCTTATACGTGACACAGCTGGTAGTCACATGTCTTTTGTCAGATGTTGTGACAAATCTCGTCCACCACAAGTTCATAGGCTTTTTATACATCTTATTATTGTTAAATGTACCTTCAGCTCATAGTTCGTATTATCGAATGACTTTCGGTAGTCAATCCAAGGCATGGCCAGATTATGTTGGTAACTTATACAGGGTGTCCCGCGATTACTGTAGTTAATTTGGGGGGGGGGGTTGTGCACAACTCCCCCACAAAATTAACTACAGTACTCGCGGGACACCCTATAGAATCCTAGTTAATACGCCTGTAGATTAACAGTTTTTATCTGCAACCTGCCAGAACTCTCTTACATCCGGCTGTGGGCCAGTCGTTCTTTAGAATTGGCAAATCTACGGTCTTAATGATCAGCATCTTGCACTTTTTGTTTCGGAGAACAGACCGGAAAGGGGGAACAGGACAGGTGGAAATTTCCTGAATCCATATTATCCACCGTTCAAGGCGCTCTTTGGCTTTTGAAAGCACTCTTGTTTTTTGCGGCCAGTGCTGCTTGATGGTCAACAGTTTACACATATTTAGCGTGTTATTTGCGTTCCGTAAGTTTCAAACAAGTTCCCCAAAATTTACAGTGAACTTTTTATTTGATGTTATGCAGCTAATAACGCATTGAAAATTGGATGCATGCCGTCTTATGGTTTTAATTTTAAACTGAAGCTGTGCAATACGCTCCTAGTTCTCATGTTGGCATTATCGGCTATCTGCAAAGGTGGTCTTGCTGGGAAGGGTAGTATGTTCGCTGGAGGGTGCTGTTCTTGTTCTTTCTGAAAAAGAGTTTTATGTTGAACTTTGCGTAGAAAGGATACATGATCTCTTAAAAACGGAGGTGTTTTATGAACATTATGCGGGTACACATTGACCGAACGTTCGTGTAACCTTGCATGCATCTTCTTCTCGTCGGTCAGCTTCCTTGCCAACAGGTACGAAAGTCCCTACTGAATTGGACCGTCCATTCCGAACGATGTTCTTGGGTTGGTCCAGGGCCATTCCCTGGTCATACCCTCGGTTCGGTCCCATTGCCACTCCTAAGTGAACCACGGCATCCTTCGAAGAGAGGCATATTGCGGGTGAAACTGTGCGATACTGGATGGACATTTCCAGTATTTAGAGCATTTCGAATTCCATACCTATGCGTGGACAAAGCAACCGACTGAATCCGAAAACCACCAAATTTAGGCGAGTCTACAGAATGCCACGTGAGTTCCGAAATGTTGGAAGTTTCTTTAAGCATTCAATACAGATTTTCGCATTTACAGTTATAATATTTCCAGGTTTCGTACTGAGTAGCCCCTCGAATCATCATGATTATTGAAGATATCGTATAATAAGAGAGCGCAGAGAGAGAAAAAGAATATAATATACATTCTTTGCTCAGTCTATCTATAGTGGGGATATTGAAAAGAAATCTTTAGAATCAGTTTATTGCTTTTTTTTAAATTCATTCCCGTCACAAAAGAAGTTTTATTTCAAATTTTTAATTTTATATAAAAAAAACTCTCCAAGACTTCCGTTTCATGCATGATGGTATTAGGTAGTGCTGAATGAGGGAAGTGCTAAAAGGGTTTTGTGAGTGCGGAATTGTATGTTGGAAAGAATTAAGGTGAATAGTTTTGTAATATTTTAAGAGATTGAGACTATTTTATGCAGGCTGAGAGGTTGATGTGGTTAGCCTTGGTAGGTTAGGGAGAGATTAGCACGGGAGGGAAGCGCGGAAGAAATTACGATAGCAGGGACAGGTAGCGCTACAGTGACATTAGCTACGCAGTACTCAGGTTATGTTTTTGACGGATTTAGACGAGGAAGTATTCTGCATGCCGAAAAGTGACAAGAAAATGGATCACTATAGGAAAACCATAGAGAGGGAGAGATTGAGGGTGGATAGTTTTGGCTCAATTGAACTGTTTATAAATAGGAAGAGGGATAGGGCAGAAAGAGGAAGTAGCGAAGAAAAGAAAGAAATAGTATCCATCTTAAAAAAGCAAGGAAGAAAGAGGAGTGGAAATAAAACGGAAAATGAGGAAAAAAAATGACAGAACTTAGAAAAGAGAAGCGAGAATGGGAAGAGGTTAGGGAAAATTTGAAAAGAAGGATAAAGACTTCAGACCAAAAATTAGAAAACAGGATGACAATAATAAAAAAGTAGAACACTTGGAAAGTAGGATAGTGAATATCGAAAAATTAAAAAGCGTTTTGAGTAGGGGAGAGTATCAGTAATTAAAGGGAAAGAATAAGGGCATTGAATGAAAAAGAAACATAGTGATAAAGGGTCTAAGATTATAAGGGAGGGAGTTGAAGAAAGCAGTAGAAAATGTTCTGAAAAGGATAGATGCTAAAGTAGAGATTTAGGAAATGAGAAGTGTATGAAAGGAAACGCAAAGAGGAGAAATAATTGTGTTAGTTAAACTAAAGAAGTGGGAACGGAAGCCCAGAGAGAATAGAGGATGATTTGATATGGTTAGGAAGTCGTGTAAGTTAGCAGTAAGTTAAGGAAAATAGTGGAATAAGAAAGAAGTAAGGGAAAAAGGACGTAGGTTAAGTATGGCAGAATGCAGTTAGACAGAATATGGTGGGATTGGAAAATAGAAAGGGAAGAAATACTAAGAAATAAGGTGCAGGGAAAGTAGGAGAGAAAGGAACGGGAGATAGGAAAATAAGAAACAATAAGAAGCAAAAAGAGAAGAGAAACGAATGTAGGGAAGAATGGAGGATATGTGGATGGAATATAGCAGGATTGGGGAAAAACTATACGGTGTTTATGGAGACGTAGCTAGATGAAAATGGATGGAAAGGTGTAATGGGCAGTGGGAGGAATGGTAATGAGAGTTAGGAGCGAATGTATAACAGAGAAAGATAAGCAAGAGAGGAAAGAACAAAAAGAAGGGTTAATGGTAGAAGAGGTAAAGATGGGAGGAGAGAAGTGAAAGATAGTGGGGGTTTATGTAAACAGTGAAAGAAATGATCGAAGATAATAAGAAAGAGATTAGCTCATCCGCCGGTGGAGAAGCGCACCATCTGCACGCTGTACATCACATTTCCTTCTTCCTTTTTAAGTGCATATTCACATGCATCTTGTTACTTTCGGTGACGGTTCTCTATTCGCGGTGAGCGACGTGCTGACTTCAAAATCTGATCCTAATGACGTTTCGTGACAATACCCGATTCACTTTTCACTCTAAACGTAGACGTTGAAAAATCTGTAATAATCCTAGCCGCGATAAGCTGTTCGCCAGAAGTACCGTAATCAACAATCATGATCACGCTTAATTGCACACTCAGCACAAGATTCAATCCAATTACACTTTCAATTTCCTTAAGATTTTTTGGTATTGACGATGGTAATTAATAAGTGATTTTATTTTGGAGTGAGCAATATTGCGGATTAATTTTAGAAAAACATCTTCACTTAAATTTACACTGTTGACTGTTTTTTTAAATTCTATATGGAAACTGAAAGTTGTATTTTAACAAAGTGAATTAACTTAAGGTACGTATGTAAAAACCGATTTAGGATGAAGAGAAAGGTCAGATCCATTAAGTTAAATGCTGTTCAAGGTACCCCCTTTCAATAAGGGGACTTTTTATAATTACAATCTGTTAATTTTTTTAATTTAAAAAAGGATTAATTAAATCGTTTTTTGTTAATTCATTCCTGCACAATAGCCTATATACACGTTTAACACATGTTCAGTGATCTTTAGTTTGTATGTTTCTTTATTTATTATTATCTGGCGTTTCGAGAAATTTAAAAGACTTCTAGAGATTTAAAGTACACTCGTACTTTGATTTTACCAAAGTTGATTTGTTTTGTTGCGGGGCTGAAAGATGGGACGTCCTTAAAGCTATTCCTAGTTTGATTTTAAATGGTTAACTTGGTTAATGGTTAACTGATTCGATACACTCATTTATTCTTGAATGACTAAAAGTTCGAAACTAGAAGAAACTATTTTTAGCGCGTTAACTTTAGCTGGCATATTTTAGTCAAAATTGGTATGGGGTAGGCACTAATGGCAAAAGGTTTCAACGATATTTGGGGTGAAATAAAACAATCCTAAAGAAATGTTACATTACTCTGAACGCAGAGCTAACCTGTGAAATATACTGTGACAATCGAGTTATATCAAATAGCCGCCTTTAAATGAATTTTTATTAATATTTGTAGTAAGCGGCACTAATAATATGTTTCTTTTAACAGGGTAACGATGAATCGTGTTTGTCAATTTTGAACAACTTCTACAATGATGGCATCAAATGGCATGATGTCGCTTGCCACCATGTCAAGCCCTTTGTCTGTGAGGACAGTGATGAACTACTCAATTTTGTTGCATCTAGAAATCCAGGAATTCGCTTGTAAAAGTATTTTGGAAATAGAGAGGACTAAATAAGTGATGCAAACTTAAAACATTATATTACATTACGACATTGTTACATATTTTCGTCTAACTATCCGATATTCTTTCTCATGTCTGTTTGTAAAGCCTGCAGGGTATTTATTAGATTTATAAAACGGGATGTAAGATTCTGTCCGCCATTTTATATATTTTTTTCTGATTTTTTGTATGCGCCATTTAAATAATATTACCTTTTGTTAAACAGAGCCGGTTTTTCGATGAAATAGTTATATATTGTTTACTAATTTAAAATAAAGGACAATAGCAGAAAGCTCAATGTTATCTGTGTGTCCACTTTCGCAGCACACTCATCAGCCCGCGTCAAGCCGGCTCGAGACAGACACCCTAATCGCATCGAATTTCTTGCAACGGAGGACCCTTTTATTGTTATAAGATTTAGCCCAGTAACGAAAACTGAAATTATGGAAGTATGGCTTGATTCAATTTTAATTAGTTGAAGCGTACACGAATGTATAGGTGGATTCGCAGTAGATTGTCCAATCATACGGAATGAGCGATCCTTCCATTGTCATGAGATTCATGTCGGTTATGAAAAGTAACGCTTGCAGGGAGCACTTCAAAATAAAATAATAAACATTGAAATGAATTTAAAATCTATAGATGTAATTCAAAGGAAAAATAAGATTAAAAATATAAGTGGTAAAAATTGTACCCACATATAAACTGACAAAATTATAAGGATTTCCGTTTTTGAAACAGGAAACAGTATCCCCGAATCGCAGATTTTTGTACCTCTGAATTCGGTATACTTATATCACTTCGTGAGTTTACAGGTTCGAATCTGTTAGAAGGTTTGTAGGTGACGCAATTATTTTGAATCTCGTACATTTATAGAAATTGCAAACAATGAATGATTTGAGAGAGGCTTGAGATTGTGAAGAAACAAGTGGATAGGCCATGTATTCTTTGAAATTTGTAGGGGCATGGGGAGGGGGGGGGGGGGATTTGGAAAATAGACATGTCTAAAAAATTATTTATCTTTTCGGCAACACATACTAAACGCAGAATATGTGTAACTATTTTAGAATTTGTGCTTCGATACACAGGAAGTTTAAGGATCATAAAAGGATCAAAAATAAGAATTTTGTGAGTTTTATGCGGACTTAATAATTGGTTTGGCCAAAAGATTTTTTCTATACGATAGAATTTTCGAAAATTACAACAAAAATTTATTTATCTCAAATATATATATTTTATAATTTATATATCATATATATTATATATGGGGCATTCCACACAATATTTCCCACCAAAATTTTTTTTTACGTAAAATATTTTTT